>JZLH01S0040666.1:0-14551 GCA_001188425.1 Eucidaris tribuloides
CGATCAGAGCGATCAGAGCGAGTAAAATTGCTCTCAAAATGACGGTATGCGTGTGTTTGTAAGTGTATGTGTATATGTATGTATGTGTGTGTGTTTGTGTGTGTGCGTGTAGGTGTTCAACAGGTTACATATTCAAATTTTGTCATTTGTACTTTCATACGGCAGTTGCAACACAAACACTCACTGTGGTGTAATTGCAAGAAAAAACAAAAACAAAAATAGAAGCAGTAGTACTAGTTAGTTCAATAGTTGTATTATAACAACAATAATTATTATTATCATAACAATAGCAACAATTATAGTAACAATAATGACATGATTTTTTTTCCTCCAAGACAAAGATATCAACTAATCCAGTAGATAAAGAACACAGATGTAACAAAATCTCTTATAGCAAATTTTCTGGACCCCAAATTTAGGCTTGGAGTCATAAAGAAATAAGACTTGTTTTCCCGGTTTTGTCAATTGCTGAAATTAGTTATGTACATAGAATGAATTTGGGTGTGGAATGGTAAAACTTGAAAAAAAAATGGTTCAGTGAAACTTTAGTCCTAATATCAAATGAAAGTAAATAATTTTTTCTACTGAAAACATATTACCTTGACTTTATTTTTTAAAGAATGATGAAAGTGAACAAAGTAAAACCAACTTTCAAAAACATTTTTCTTGCATTCCATTTGAAAACCTATCACCACAGAAGTACTATGTTTAGGCAACAATTTAATTATCACCTGCGTTACTATTTATTGAAAAAAACATTATTTAGAGATTCTTGGCATTTTTTAGAAAGACTGTAAGGACTGGGGATCACTGTCCAGACATATGAAAGCGATTGTGGAGTTTTCTATAACTTAAATGTGAATAACTGGCATTTAAATGTGTTGGAATTACAGTATCCTAATTTGAGCTGAGAATTTGCTCCCTCACAAATTGTATTTTTTTTGACGTGGAAAATCCAGGGAAAAACAAACAAGTTTGGCGCCATCTACGTTTGAAACTAGACATTGCTGCTCCAACAAGAAAGTGGAAACATGGCAGGCACCGGTGAGTAATTTTCTGAGATTTTTCCTTTTCTATTTCTGAAAGTGTTTGACTGTACATGTATTTCTTTTATCATCAAGCATTATGCGTACATGTTTTTCACTTGTGTACTGCGGTTTAGATGTAATTTTAGAAGGCATAACGTGAATATTATAAAGCTACACAACGCGTCTTCCGAGTCGCAGCCGCACCAAATGTCGGCAGGCAGCAGTCTGTGCAGTAGCGATGAGCCGGGCAGCCTGTCGTAGGCGTAGCCCGGCGCACGGTATAGCGGTAGGCATGATTGCATTGGCAGGGTTGGCGTTGCCTGCCTTAACTGACCTAAAAATGCAAGGTCCCTGAGTGAAGTGTGAGTTCAATGTCAACGGAAAAGGTCATTTTCATCATTGTACCTCACCTCGCATGCCTCGTGAGGCATATTGACATACAAATACTGTTAAAGTTGATATTCATAGGAAATAAAATCCAGTAGATCTAAATTTAGCTGACTGTATAATTAAATGAGTTATTTAAACATTTTCATGCGGCTAACATGCCATTAAATTGTGTCAGCTTCGGGTTTTATGAAAATAAAAATGCAATAAATTGACACTCTCCCAACTCCGAAACCGGCTACAGAAAAGGGCCTTTTCGTGTGACGTCACACCCGGGTATTGCTGCAACTAGCTCGCGTGACGAACTGCGTTTAACGCACAACGTTCATAGAGTCTCTGTCAGCTCCATACTCTCTAAATGGCTTAATATTGCCTGAATTGTCAATATCTGACATAAATTTTGTCCTTGCTCGTGCTGAAACATATCCTGATGTCATCATTTATGCCATTATTGGCACAGAAATTGGGACAATCTCCGAAAAAAAAAATCGTTTTTAACTCGCTGTGTGTGCGAGATCTGTGTACGGAAATACGTTGAAAACAAACCCTGAAATTACAGTATAAGTTGTGTGTTGAGAACAAAATTAACGGTATTTATTGTAATTCATGTTCTGAGGTAGAATTTTGTCTTACATGACAAAGTCTAAGTTTTCTTTTTCCATTTTAATATGTCAAATAACTCAAATTACATAGAATACTGCATTTCTCAGCGTTTCATTTCGTTTTGTTTTGGTTTCGTCTGTTCGTGTATTGTCAACTTTGCTGCACTGAGTACGTGTGTTATTGGGTAGAAAGTAGTTCCATCTTCAGCCAAAGTGATCTCAAACCGATAAATGTTCCAGAGAATAGACGGTTATTTCTATCAGACTGCACGTATAAGTTAAATTTAACTATTTTTGTTTTGGCTTTGTTGTACTGCGTATCTCACAATCTGCATAACCTCTCTCGCGCGCAGGTAATGTAAATCCACCAGGGCAGCTAGCGATCAGATTAGATAGAACCAGGCCTGCGCGTCTGGCCAAGCCGCTGGCGGCGAGCTGCCAAAGAGCCGCATTACCGCTCCAACCGCATTACCCGCGTATGAATCGTAACCCCAGCAGAATCGCCTCAACCTTATTCCAACTCATCTAGAAATTGATACGAAGTTTCTATTCTTTTATTATATGTTATTCATAATGATTTACTTAAGGCATGTAATTAATACCCACTACCTTTTTCCATGGTGGAAAGAGGTAAAGTCTCTGTCTGTCAAAAGTGCAAATCGCCGACCGACTGGAAACACCGACCTCCCAGAACAGCGCAGTATTACACAGCCGGTAGCACCTTGGAGGTCCGTCCTTTTACCCTTTACTTTTCAGCGTTTTACTCACAAACAGGACATTTCTTAGAATATTAAGATGGAGATAATCTATGTAAAATGCAAACGATGTTATATTAGGCCTAAATTTCATTTACATAAGGGCACAGAAGTTAAATAACACAGAAGTTCAGGGCTGTCTTTCCAGCTAATATGTGTGTAGCTATGTACCCGGAAGTTGCCCGCAAGTCCACGAACCCTTCTGTGACGTCACAGCTAAAGGCCGTTTTCAGACAGCGAACGAGCAAATTCGGCCCTGAGAGTAGGGTGATGTTTTCACTCTAATTTCGCTTTTATGGAAGAGTAATATTGCTTAAATGACATTCAAGCTCATTGTATGGCTTATAAGCTATCTGTAGATATGTATATCATCGTATTTATGGTTTTTCTATAAATGTCTCCTTTAACTAGTCAACATAAGGGCACTGGTCAGCTCAGTACAGTAGTAGTACAGTGTCGGTGAATGATAGTAATCGGGTGATACAGATCGTCCAACAGTCCCAATCAAAAATTGTCCTCGGGATCGAGACTTCAAGTCATATAGATTCTAGTCTTCTAAATTGTCC
The DNA here is from genome assembly GCA_001188425.1 of Eucidaris tribuloides. Lineage (NCBI taxonomy): Eukaryota > Metazoa > Echinodermata > Echinoidea > Cidaroida > Cidaridae > Eucidaris > Eucidaris tribuloides. Next base: position 3,339 of record JZLH01S0040666.1, read on the forward strand.
TTGACATGGTTGGCTTGTAATATGACTCTGGGCGGTAATTCTGGGTTTTAGGCGTCAAAATTATTACAGGTTGCTAAATGTATTGTAGGAAAGCCAAGCCACATCATGTGTTTAGTCAGTAGGGGCACTGGTCTGTAAACAGGGATTGTCCTAAAAAAACGAAGATTGTCCTCATAAACGAAGACAAACTGTCGTAAACTGTGTCCTCATGAACTGAGACTGTTTTCATTTATGAGGACATTTTTTTCTTCACCTTGCCCTGTGGGGCTTGGACAGCAGTTACGGGACTTGAGAGTGATGAAATGACTCTCTGTCATCTGATACCCCCAGTTCACCATCTTCCCACTGACCTGTTTTGAAACTTGATACATGTATGTTAACATGGAGCTAGCTCACTCATTTTGCATTGGCAAATTCCAAGGGCACTGAACTTTCCCATTTTTAGTGTGTGAAGAAGTCCTTATAAATGGGGACGATCCTTGTTATCAAAGACGATCTGTGTTTATGGACCAGCGCCCCTACTGTTAGTTTACCTTATGATACGGGCTTGGACAGCAGTTACGGGACTTGAGAGTGATAAAAATAGACTCTCTGTCATCTGATACCCCCAGTTCACCATCTTCCCACTGACCTGTTTTGAAACTTGATACATGTATGTTAACATGGAGCTAGCTCACTCATTTTGCATTGGCAAATTCCAAGGGCACTGAACTTTCCCATTTTTAGTGTGTGAAGAAGTCCTTATAAATGGGGACGATCCTTGTTATCAAAGACGATCTGTGTTTATGGACCAGCGCCCCTACTGTTAGTTTTCTTTTATGATACGTTATTCATTGCAAGCTAGCTTTCTTCAACAATACATTTCAGTTTACCCATCCTTTCTTATACCAGTTCTTCACAAATGTAGCCATCCGTTAAGTCACTCCACCCAGTTACTATTGTGTTAATCACCCCTTTCCCCGTGGCTTTACAGTATACTTTGTCTCTATGTTATGTACCTATGTTGCCTTATCCTCATTGGTCATTTTGTAAATAGGATTCTTTTTTGATTTGGCTTTCCCATTCCCTCTATTCTAATTGGCTAGTAGTGAATGTTATTTGAGTTTGATTTACATATGATTTGAATAAGTATTTCTTTGAGTTAATTGCCTGGGCGAGATAGCCCATGACCATGTTTTAAAGTATTAAAAGTCAGTCTCTACCAGGAGTCCATTGAGTCAAGAAGTGTCTCTGTCCTGCCTCCGTCTAAACACATACATTTACACCCATACACTACGCCATCAGCCACTTTACACTAACTTCAGCTGAAGTTAGCAACCTGTAATAATTTTGCGTGTGCACTTTATTCAGTCAAGGTATATCTACTGCTGGAATAAACAGCACACGCTGAAGTTAGAAACCAAACCCAGAATTAGTCTTGGCTTTGACTGGGGGGGGGGGGGGCTTGAGATGCTTAAAATAGATTCTGTGTCATCAAATACTGCCATTGCTCCCAGTTCATACTTCACTTTCTTTCCAGTTCCACCAACCAGTTATGAAACCAGAAATGAACTAACGCAATTCCAAGGTGACTGAACTTTCCCATTTTGAGTAGATCTAGAAATCCTTAAACATGTTAAAGGGAGAAGGCACCAGCAACTAACAGGCATAAGTTAGAGAAATTAAAAGAAGCATGAGAGTATTGTGCAGAAATTATGCCGGTATATGTAATAAAATACAGCCTAAATTAAGGGCTATTGCTGTGACACTCACACCTTAGCAAGGGCCCTATAATGAGTTAATTTGTGTTTATTTTATGTCTTTGCAGCCTTGTCTTAACCCTAATCAGCCAACTGCGGCTTTTTTGGCCATGCTTATATCTGGGGGGGAAGGGGGGCGGATTCCGCCCCCCTGAGATCTCGGCCGATCTGACTCGCGCGATTCGCGCGAAAATCGGCACACACGTTACCCATCACGTAATCTACGAGATGGTATAGTTAATCACACGAATTATATTTTCATATCAATTAAATTATGCTCAATTTATGCCGCTATTAAAAATCATAGATTAAGCTGCCTAAATCCACTAATTAAAGCTCCAACACTGCCTAATTTTTGTGTCGGACACTACTTTTAGCATTCTTAACAAGTTTACTTTGGAAAAAAATTCGGAATCAAAATTGATTTCCTATGTATTTTATTGTTTTTTCAAATTTCTTATGTATTTCTTTGTTTTTTCAACCTTTTGTTTTCTATTTTTTTTTAGATGAAATTTGTCGGGGACACTTTTGCGGTCATAAACAGCACAAAATTAATTAATTTCAACCAATAAAAGTAAATATAATCATACATTTATGAATTTTGGCTGAAAACACAATTTGTATTGGAAATGTACACAAAATCACGTTTTTGAGCGATTTTGGAGGTGACATGCAAGTACAAAATGTTACGTAACTTGGGAACCGCGTACCCGGACGTCGCAGATTTGGTCTCAAAAGATGCGCGACATTCGAGAGAATAAAGTCATGAAACGCCGTGGCAACTGCTTCTCGCGTCGCAGACATTTGGCGCAAAACGTCTAGGGGGGGGGGGCGGATTCCGCCCCCCCCAGCCTTTTTAGGGTTTAAGATAAACTTGCAGAAACAGTCATAGGGGGGAGGGAGCTTATCGATTCAAACAGTGCATACATTACTGCGGCGTGACTAACACACGTCGGGTGGCATGCATCGGTCATGCTTGGTCAGTTTCAGCAATGTGTACGTGCGATCTGATTGGTTGGCAAGAACTCAAATGTTTTCTTAACTTATGCCTGTTAGTTGCCAGTACCTTCTCCCTTTAAATGAGGATGACAAAGACGATCTGTGTCTGCAGACCTGTGCCCCTGTTGAGTTGTGGGGGGGTTCCCTAGGGGAACTGTCCTCTGGCTCTCGGGGAGAACTTGTGTATGTGTGTGTGGGTGGGGCCCTCCAGGGTAGCTGTCCTTGGGATAGTTGTCCTCGGGAGTGGTAGTCCTAGGACTGGTTTCAGTATCATTGCAAAATATTTGTTGAGAGGCAGAACAGCATTATTGCATCAACAGGATAATCTCTCATGTTGTTTTTGTCAAATCAAACTTATTATATAGTAACTGTAAGGCCAAGTAAAATAGATAGTTTTTCATCCTGAGTTGCAAAATGCAGTGGAGGCTGCCCCATGTTATTTGTTATTTGATGTTTGATAATGATATGTGTTCCAAGATGGCAGCTCAATGTAGAAATGCTACTGGGTATGTTGCAGCACAACATTTCTTTATAAAATTACTTGTCTGTGCACGGTAAAGGAAAAACAAGCTCAAACCAAACAAAATACAAACAAAGCACACAATATTAGTTAAATTGAATTTTTAACAATTTTAATTGATTATTTTTACAAAGTAAATTAAATATCAATAAAAAAAGGGAGACATGATTGCAGAAAAAAGCAGACCTGTGGGGATGATAAATTTATTAAAAAAATATTTACCTGGCAGGTCCTGGCCTAATCTATACACAAAGTATACATTAATTAACATTTACAAGTACGTACTCTGGGCACAGATTTACAGATAACTACAGAGCATTTTGAAAGATCTTAACCACTGATTTAACACTGAACAAAAGGCTTAATAAACTACAGTATGCTTTAAACCATTGCTTCCAAGATTGTATCAATGTTGTATATTGTATATAAAATATGCTTTTTGTAATTAATGCATTTCGTTTAAGTTGTCCTGCCATTATTTACACCAGTGACTCTTTGGAGGATTAACTGGTGACGTGTTTCCTTTTCTATGCATACATGTATACTCAGTCTCAGTCTGTATCAGGGAAAAACAATACATGGGGACATGGGGCAATTTTGTCCCTGAAAATTGCAAAAAAAGCCCCTGTAAATTGCCATATGGTCCAATACAAAAGAGTACCCTGAAACAGGAAAAGTAGACCCTTTTTTAAAGGAAATTTTAATTTTCCCTGCTCTCTATGTTGTTCATGTATGCATAGTAAACCATTAACACAAGCCAGATTGCTATTCATGTATCAAGTATAAAAGCAAATTAGGTGAAATATTACTTTTTATGAGTTCATAGTACATGTACCTGTTTATATGGTGTGGAATTGTACTGAAGTATGTGCAAGGAGGATATGTCGGGGTTGTCAACTTTGGGGAACTGTTAGGAGGGAGATCACAAGCATACCCAGGATTGTAAAGGGGATGTTCTATGGTGCAAATCAATGTGACAAGCACATTAAAAGGTCATCAGGCAGGTCTGAAGGACAAGTGGACAACTGTCCAGAAGTGGAAAGTGAAGTGACAACCCCCCCCCCCCCCCTAAAAAAAAAAAAAAAAACTGGTTATTGCCTTATCGGGTCCAAAGGAAAACTGTTCTATGGTGCAAATTGATGAAGAGCAGGCTTGTTGGGAGAATGCGGGAGGGTTGACAGCACTGGGATATGGAGATGGCAGATATCTGCGTAGGTAAGATATACTTGATGCACATATCTAGGTAAATACAGTTACCCATATATTGCATGTGCCACTGTTACTAGCACTGCCGGCTACAGCCATTAGCTGAAGTGGTTTATGACAGAAATGAAATGTTTATGGAGGGCCAAGAGGGGCTTCATTCTGTTTCATAGATCTGTCATCAATCATTGTGCTTTTTATAAGGAGATCACAGTGCACAAGAGTACTACTAGTGAATTCAAAATATTAATGTAGTGTAGTTTGCAAAATACAGTGATGACTCTGTGTTGAAAGTGCCTACGTTATATATGTGTATTGACCCTTGTTTTGTGTTGTATGTGTACAGAGACCTAACCAGCCACTCCTTGTCCAAGCAGTAATTGTAAATAAAACTGTAACCAACTGCACTAACCAGAGTGAAATTGATTTTGAATTGGATGGATCTGTTTTAATATGCTTGACATTGTGAAATTTAATTGTGCTGTAAATGAGACAAGGGTACTTTGAGAATGAACCTTTAAAACAATTAAACAAACTTTGTTTTGGCCAAATCTTATGAGCATGGCATGGTCTACTCTACATGTATATCTATTTTTTTTTTTTTTTTTTAGGGGGGGGGGTTATATTGTAAGGGTTATGAGACCAATAATAAGGACATTGTTCATACTGTATAAAAGATCCTCAGATAGAAAAGGCTGTTCCGAGTGAGTGATTTTGATAGAAGCCAGTGAATGTTAGTGAATTGGAAGCAAGATACTGACCCATTTATGATTAGAAATGGAGTCGAGGCCGGCCCCGAGGCCAAATTTTCTGGCTTTGGCCTTGGCTTCATACTGAGTCACGTGTACAAAGTCTATGGGAAAAATATTTTACCAGCGGCCATGTGACTTGGAACGGTCGGCCTCAACTCCATCCCTGTTTATGGTTATTTAATCAAACTATATTAGATAAAACAAGACACATTGATATGGGGACATCATTTGACCATTTCTGAAGATACACGTGACGTATCTCCCTTTTGAATACCAGAAAAACCTAAGTTGCAGCCATCTATTCTTGTGGAATATTATATGGTAGAGACAAACTGTGTCACAGGTACAAATGAGGGAAGAGTTTCAAAAACTATTTTTCTAGAGCTGCAAGCAGATGGAAAAAAAGAAAAATGATTTTAATAATGAATTACAGAAAGTTTGTGAATAGGATGTTGGCAGAGTTTAGAAAGAAAACATTGTGATAAACTTCCTGCAGAGCTTATTTGTGATTGGTCTTATCGAACTGGAAAGGAAGCAATGGGGCAATTCCGTGAATTATTGGACAAATCACAAATTATATAAATTGGTCTATCGCAAATCATATTACATTTTAATGGTTTGAATGGGTATGAATCATGAAGAAACAATGGGGGACATCATTTCTATGCTAAATTTTATGTCTTCAACAGCACCCTCTAGGAGAATCAGAACCATACATGAAATACTACATGTGAGTGTGACTAAATCTCAGTTTTAAGAAAAATTATCATTTATTTTGCAGTTTTTTCCATGCCAATAGCCTCTTCTCATTGTTTTGAAAGTGATAAAGCCCCACATATGCCTACTAAATCTGAAAAAGACATGAATAAATGCAAATTTGTGTGGCTGGACAAAATGTAACGTAACTAACCGTAACGTAACTAACCATGATTTTGATGTTGTAGTTAAAAATGAAAAGATTTTTATCAATAAGTTATATATCAAATGACTTATCAAGATGCCACAAATAGCATGAATAACACAGTTTGTTTCAGTTGAAAACAGGTTGAGGAAACTTTGAGGACAAAGACTTGTCATTTTTTTACATGTTCTTTTTATGTTAACGTAACTAACCAAGTAACCATAATTAAAGTTCTTATTATTACCCACTGAAACATGTCTCATGATTTTGCTTGATGTTGTGAAGTAGGTGCCAGTCTAGAGAATTGTCAGTACCAAAACAGAGAAATAATATGAAAGTATATTCATGTAAGAGCCAAATGTTGAGTAAAGTTTGTCATAAAGTGTAACGTAACTAATCACGGAATTGCCCAATGAGAGCTTATAGGAAATTGGTGTCCCAAACTTTATCCCACAGTGCGAAAAAAATGCAGTTACAAATAACTGTGCAACCAACAGTCCTGTAGATCTCATGGATTCCTGTTTTCAAATTGAAATATGAAATGATGTACTTTGTTGAGCATAAGGAAATTATGAAGCACATCACTTAGTGTAATTGAATTGAATAGAAATTAAGAGCTCAAATTTCTTTTCATTGCTTGTCATTTGATGGGGATTATGTGAGGATTTGTTTGGTATATTCATATCATTTATTACATTTTTAAAATAACAATGTATTTTTTTTCTCCAGAATACAAATCAGCAAAGAATTTCATTAATTGATGTTTCCAGTAAAAAGTTATATAGAATTGAAATGTAAGATCGCTAATTTGCTATACCTCCAGTCAGAAATAAAATCTTCCAGGTCCTTGTCCATTTTGATATTCACTCTGTTGCATTTCTCCCCTTCCTCCACCCCTCAAATGTTACATACAGAACACATGCCTCAATTTGCTGATAACTATACTTGCATTACCACTGTATTTCATAAAGCCATTATATATCTTTTCCAAAGGGGTTGCCCATAGAGTTTATCTTTCAAACTTTCTCTTAATGTGAATGTTACATTGAGGTGGGTTGTATGAAATTGAATGTGCTATGGGTTAGAAAACATTTTCTAAAATGTGTGAGGATATAAACTGGAATTGATAAATTGAAATGCCTGGTCTTTTTACCTACTTCCTACCCCATACCTACTATCCCTCTGCTAATTTAAAGTATATTGAGAGTGATATACTGCTTACCTGTCTTTGCCTAAATGGGACGGAAATAAATTGCATTTAATTTTTGACATAGTTAACAGTTATTCGCAGTTGTATTTGGAAAGGATGGGAAACATGACAGAAGTTGAATATCACAAATTGAGAAAGTTTAAATCAGAAATATGAAATGTATAAAAACTTATTATCAGGTCTGGGATCTGTTTGTCATGATTTCAAAGCAAGATTTTCAGTATCACATATCTACCAATTTCATTGTTAGAATTCTGATTTTGTGCTGTTAATTTGATGTCCGATGACAAAATAGGCATACAAGTTAGCAACAGTAGCAGCCATGCTGACGTGGAAACAGCAAACATATTAACTGAAGGTTTTATGTCTGTCTCCAATTTCTCCATGATGTAGACACAAGCAAACAGGCCCGAGATGCCGTCACTGGCTCAAAGACGGGTAAGCATTCCCAGATCTCTTGTTGTCATGGCAACAAACTGTTATCACGCTTGCCTCCTGTGTTGCAGTACAGCAGACTGCCTCTCATCAAGACCTCTATTATAATATCGTTCATGTCTTTAGCTACACATAGCATTAAGAGCTCACTGAATACAAGAAAAATGGCCTTGTGCAATACATACAATGTATCTGTAGTCATACATGTGCTTAATATCTGAAGTTTTATTTTCTGAATCAACCATTTTCAAACAAAATTCTTCGGTTTTCGTATCTATATGGGCAGTTCCACGGTAACGGAATGACAGTTGGACCCCTTTTTTGGACTTTCTAACCAGTGTAAAACAAAAAGTTGTTATTACAATGACAAATATGCTACTCAATTCTATGCCATAATTACTAGTTTACACAAATTTCTCCCATTTTTTTTTCAAAAAAAAAATCCGTGGTATATGAACTTTGCAAATAATAGAGCTTGGTAACGAAGAATGACTGCTAAAATTGGACAATCGGTGTTATTCACAGCAGATTGAGTGTTTTTCAAAATCTGTTGAAAGGGTATATGATCAGCTGAGAGGTTTAAAGGGTGATAAATTTGAAAGATTGAGTCTTGCAAAGAATTTGAATTCATGGAAACTAAGCAATTCCTAATTGTAACTAATGAATATACAGCTCAATTAGTGGATTAACACGTTGTGGTAATCGAAATGACGGTAACGGAAATGACGTCAGGATTTACCGTAGTCCACAAGACTGAAAAAAGAATGATGATACTAAACATTTGATTTATCTCTGCCATAAAGTAAATGGATAGTTAAAAAGTTACACGGTGACGAGGTCTTGTACAACTTGAACTTGTCGGTCACATACTGATTTAGCATGATATTATGCAAATCAAAAGGTCACGAGGCCTCCATACAGTGCTAATTTGGGTGTTGTTAATGCGATAAATTAGAACGGTCAATCGGATTTTTATGTAACTTGAATGAAGTAATGTAATTACATAGGTATCATGAAGTAATTTCAGATTTTGGAGTTGAAAGGCAAAAGGTCACAGAGCCCCCATACTATTGTTTGTCTTTCATACCATGATAATTGAAAATAGCCTGCATTAAGATATTTAATGTAACTTAGGTAAATATTTATTATAAAGCACAAATAAACTGATGAGCATTTAGAGTTGAGTAGGGGTCAAAGCGTCAAAGCACCATATACATCACTACATATCTGATTTGGGTTATTACCACAATAACTCAAGAATGGTCCAGTATTGGATTTGTATGTAACTTGGCCAAGATGATGCCAGCTTGAGGCCCCGAGAATTGATTACATTTTGGAGTTCAAAGCAAAGGTCACGAAGGGTTCTACATCGCTTTGATTTGAATGTTACGACAGGTAACTTACAAACATTTTTGATCAAATCATATACATGTCATGACAATGAGGCTTTTCAATTATCAAATTGTGTGGAAGTACCAGACATGGAAGGTGGCATACCCATCGACTGAGCACAGCATGAACTGCTCTAGCATCTGCCATTTTTATTTTTTGATATAGTTTGAAAAATATTGGCGCTACTTTCATTGTTTGAAGCAAAGCTCTCTCTGACTGTAACAAATTATTGTGCTTTGATGATAGTCCTTTAATGTTGACTTTCTTTCTTTGTCAAAGTTTTATCGACAATATTTCATTACATTATCAAAATACCAAAACTACTTACTTAAAACATATAAAATCTCCACACAAAACACATAACAATGTGCTTATAATGCACAAAGTGGACATGAAAACAAGTTTATGGGAGAAAAGACTGGTAACATTTGTACAAGTACCTTTTTCATTTTGTTTACGTATATATAATCATCCTTTTCTAATTGACACTTCAATATTTGCTTGTGATGCCTGATGGAATGTACATGTAACAGCAAAGCAAAATTTGTCTGCCCACACGTGTAAGACTATGTAACACAAAGTGTTCCCCATTCAATTTTGATGTCTCAAGGAAGCATGTCTTGCAGGTAAACTTTAAATGTTTTGACCTAAAGCTGACCATTTGAACTTACAATGTTGACTCTGACAGCAACAAATGATGACATGTTCGCATCCAAGCTGCATCTACCAACATCAAATATTGGTTGGCCATATTGCCAGCAAATATATGCCAATTTTAGTAAGAGTCTTGCCAAGTTAACAAAATTTTACCTAACAATAGACCATCTGACTTACCATGTACTTCTGACACCACTATAAATGAAGGTCCGCCCAACTGCCATCCTATGACCCAACAGTTGATTGAAAAGGGATCCAAACAGTTGTAAAGTTACTTGTCTTTTGAGAGTCTTGCCCAGTAAATCTTTAAAATATGACTCAAATGACCTTTGACCTAACCATGTGACCTCCAAAAGCATGATAACATGAAAGCGTCTTCTCAGTGGTGTCATCATTAATGATATAAAGTGAAAAGTTATGCAACTATTTGGGTCCATTTGCTTTAAAGTTCCAGTGTCATTTCCGCTTACCGTCATCCGTTACAAAAGTACGGTAACGCGACAATGACGGAAACTTAATTAAATTGTTTTTTAATTCAGTAGGAGTGCTTCAATGAAAATAAAAGTTAGTCTATAGTGTCAGTCTACCTGAACCTGCTTTGCATACAAACTCTCCAAATTTTCTCTCCTCAATTTTCTGAATAAATTAAAAAATGAGTGTTTTTCGGTAACGGAATGACGCAAAAATAGACACAATTGTTTAGAATCACCAAAGCGTAACAAAATCCAAAGAACGCAATTTGACTACATGCATTACTTTCTTTGAGACAGAACTATAATATAAACTACAATTGAGGGATTTTTAAGATCTTTTTTGAATTTTGTGGGGATAAAAAATCTCATGTAATTTTTCACATTTTCAGGTAAAAAATTAATAGTAATTAACCTGGAATTTTAAGTATGAAAATGCAACAAAAATGTAATTCTGAGTTCAAAATCAGAAAATTTGGACTTTTACCTTGAATTTGACCCCAAATTTGATGGGGTACTATGTTTTTGAAATTTTGGGTACCATGTCCACTTTCGCGTGGAACTGCCCATATCTCCTGGTGTGCAATTCTTCCTACAACATTTTAGTATGGAAATCTTAGATCAATTTATCTCAAAATGTGTGGTAGTTTTGCTTTAGTGACAAATCTATAGTTTGTTTATCGCAACATTCAAGATAAAGATGTACAGGAAACAGGATATATAAGTTTGCAACCATGGATATCAAATTGTGGCATTATTAAGCTTGCTTTTATATTAGTCTTGTCTAATCACCCAAAATGTAGTCCAAGCCTTCAGTTTATTGGAAAGAAATATGCAGAATTTGGTACAATAGTGGTGTTGTATTTTAAGCACTTAAAATCAGTGAGGGATTACAAGATCTGATCCCCCCCACCCCAAAATATAATACTCCTGAA
>JZLH01S0040693.1:3425-20984 GCA_001188425.1 Eucidaris tribuloides
AATTTCTTTGCTACGTATATCACCGAGGTAAATAACCAGCATTAGGCCTATTTAACCCTATGCATATTTTGTATGGCGATTGCGGAGACGCATTTTTTGTTAAGGGGAGGTGGGTGGGCGAAGTACTCATTGCTTTAGATTTTCATCACATAACGTGACAAAGGCTAGCCAATTAAACACACTGAGCTAAAAAAAATAAATGGATTGTAACACAGCTACACACAAATAATCTTTCTCACACACGTTACATACATACAAACAAGCATACACACATACAAATACACATACACACACAACACACACACACACACACACACACAACACACACACACATACACACACACACAGCACACACACACACACACACACACACACAGTATTCTTACACCACACCACCAAAAACAGACAGAAATATGACTAAAAGATGTGCCCAGGCCCCAGACCCATAACACTTATGGACTCATACACGCAATGATGCATGTTACATCATCATTAACAAATACAGTATACACATATACAGAGGAAAGGTTTTTACACAACACCACACACACACACACACACACACACACACACACACACACACACACACACACAACACACACACACACACACACACACACACACACACACACACACACACACACACACGCACACACACACACAGACACACACACACACACACACACACCACCACACACACACACACACACACACACACACACACCACACACACACACAAGCACACACAAGCACACACACATACACACGTACACATACAACACGCACGCACACGCACAGCGCGCACACACAAACATGTATACACACGTGCACATTCATACATAAATACGCACGCACACATGCGCGCGCACACACACACGCACAAAACACAAGAACACATACACGCACAACACAATACACACAGCATACACACACACACATACGCACACGCGACCACACACAATACACATACACACAACATACACAACACACACAAACAAGCAAACAAACACACAGATACACATCCATACAAATGCATTTGTACGGGTATTTGGGTCTTTCTATAATTTGGGAGCTCACATTAACGCATTAACATCTACGGTAGACGTATATAAGAATTTCGATTCAGTTTGCTACGAAATCCACCACATACACGCACGCCCACACACAACACACACACACACACACATACAAACATACATACACATACGGTATAGGCCTAAATATACACTAGAATCGCACAGGCGCATGTGTCCTTTCTTACATGTATATTCGAAGCTACACATCAACGCATTAGTGTTAACATCTACGTTAGACGTATATAAGAACTTCGATTCAGTTTACCACGAATCATTACTCCATGGCTGGTTAAACATCCGCGAAGCGGTCATTTATTAGCGTATAAATTGACAGGGCGTCCCGTCAGCAAATTACGATGAAGTATCACCCATTAAGGTATACTTATACAATTATAGCTCCAAACGTGAGACTGAGATGAACTTTTGGCGCTATCACGTTAAGGACAATGTGAACATTTTCACCTGTCATTTTCTCATGAATTGTTAATTTTTTCTTCACATTAATCTCATTCTCTGTGAAAATGAGAGAAATTGTTCAATCTTTCAAGACTGAATTATGAATTTCGAGGGAATGTGAGTGAGCATGTGCTTTCCACTCATTTGAAGGGACCTTAGGGATCCACTCAGGATTTCTGGATGATCCTAAGGTCATGAAAAGTTTGTAAACATGTTAGGCATTATTTAACTATATTTTAAAATACGGCTCATAATAATGATTTCGGAAATCCAGTCACGTTTGATAACAAGTGAAAATATGCAGCAAACGGGTTTCAGTGTGATTCCAGTACTCCAGCAGCCTATACGCAAGCAAACGACAAAATGCAGATTTGTTTTGGAGGCAGTTTCAAGGCACATACACTCCTGCTCATAATTATGGAATATTTTGTTGATACTTAAGTTCTTTCTCCTATATCGATCAAAATTTTCAAACAAGTGTTTATTTCACAAAAACGCAGTATGTGAAGCAAGTTTTGGATTTCATGAGATGACTTAAGTAAAAACTAAGTACGTTTGAGCGCAATAACAATTATATATTATTTTTTTAAAAATCCACAAAAAATCATGAAAAAGTATAAATAAATAGTAATTAAAAACAAACAGAAAACTGATAAATTTTGATCTAATGCTTCATTTATCACTAAATTACACAGAATAGTGTTTGTTACAAGTCTAATACGCGTGTAACCACACGTGACTCAACAACAACAACAACACCGCCATTTATAAACACAGGTTTTAGTGCGAGTCGGCACGCTACAAAATGCTCAAAATTCCTGAAATATTTACATTATAATTGGTTTCACCTGGCGTGAACAATATTAATCCAGACGTACCGTCACGGAAAAATGGCAACTTCTAAATTGTTTTTTTTAAATATTCCATAATTATGAGCATGTATACTTAGAAATGCTTATACATATGCAGTAATAACCTAGAATGGTCGTCCGTATAAGACATCCTTGAAACCACTTTATTACTGAACAACAGTGTCGTTAAGAAATAACTAATTAAACTGTCAATATCAGCATCATCATCATTGGTAAGAGCACTTGAACGAGTTCCTGTATTAAAACTGCTCTAATTATGACAGATTTAGGGTTGACTGCCACTTTTATATTGACGACTGAACGATCGAAATAGGTTGATAGATATGATCTAAGAAGACGGTGATAGATAAGCATGAGTACGCGAAGTATTGATGTAGTGAGGCTAAGCGATCTTCGTCGATGTCTGTGAAGTGTAGAGGATTTAATAGATGAATGAATCCATTGGATTGGATTGGATCTCCTGTCTTATACTTAACGTCATAACACCTAATGAGCTTGTTCTCTTGTAGCATGTCTCATTACATTACTGTTCGTTTCAAACTAGATACATCACGTTTTGATTTTGTGTTTATTTTTGACATTATTATTTGTATGTTAATTACAACTTCAAAACTAGCAGTTAGTCAGGTAGGTCACTAGTTGGGGGTTGTCAATATCTGGGGGGACCATGCAGTTACTCTACATTATTGACAACCTGTCGTGGTCTGGATTTCACTCACACGGGCAAAGTTAGAGTCTGAGATACCCCATTTTTTGTCATGTTTGCGGCATAACGCAACACCTGAACTATTTTGACAATATAAAACTGATACTACTACTCCTTACGTTACTACTTACACTCTCCTATATACTCTTTCTACTACTATACTACTTCTGCTTTTTACTACCACCACCAATACTATTCAAGTGATAGGCCAACATTGTCGAGCTTCAATTTAAAAAATTGTCAAACTTTGATATCTGACTACATAGTATTGTTTCAAATGGACAAATAAAAACCCTACAATATAAAAGTTTGGAAAGTTATGCTACCACGGCAAGATATTGTATAAATAACAATTGCATCCGGTGGAGGATAAAATAGCATAGATCGGCACACAGTAGTCTTAATGGAGAAAGTGGGCAGTAAATGCGCGTGCAATTTGAGCTTGTAGATTTTCACTTTTTTAAAGCACTAAATCATCATTTAAAATATACAATTTCCTCAAGCTTCATTTTAGACAACTTGGGCATAGAGGATTATGTAGCTCACGAAGTTTTTTTTAAACTGTGGTCAATGTTTAGCCTGTGGCTTTAAAAACTTGATATTAGAATTCTGTATATTTTTCTGATTTCTAAAATAATTTACTAGGTGGGCAACGTCAATACATTTATCTGTGTCTTTGAAAATAGACATAGTAAGTACTGATACTGCTTATCACTTAATCACTTATATGAGTTTATTGGCTAGAGAATATATCATCCGCATCTTCCAAACGGAATGTGAATCAATGATAGTCAGACACCTGTTACTGGCCTTAAACTCACTTAACCCTCCGAATATCAGGCCTTGCAATCTCCATTGAATTACTACACATCTACATGCCTATGGTCATGAGAGGGTTAATGCGAATGTCTCACCATGGATGAACCACGTTTATAGTCGTCGAGAGTCTCTGAAGACGCGTTTCGATGCTGGCTATTACACCTTTCCTCTTCCGAGTTGCCATATAATTAATTGCTATTCTCCGTGTCTTTTTTGGAGCCTCGACGGAATCCATTCCAATCTAAGACAGTCACCGACCTTTGGATCCAAAGCGTCCTTAACGCTTATATGTGGTTTTGGTCTCACTCGTGGTGAATTCAAGTGTTGATAATGCGACTGGAGATCGTCGTAACTCGCTTAAAATGTGATTCATTGCAGCAATTAGCCTCCATTGCAGCATTAAGACATTTTAAGTGGGTTGTAAATGGACATTCAGTTTACTTTAGGCAACTTGTGTGGTGTTTACGTGATATATCCTTTGAACTTCATCGACTCACACATAATTCCACATATTTGTTTACCTTACATGATATACATGAAAGTATGATAAATGTAGATAATTGTCTCTATTATGATTCGCTAAGATAACGAGATAGAATTCAGTCTTGACTGAAGTAACTAATTAGATATTCCCATGTTTTATTTAACAGTCATTCATGAAGAAACGCAAATGTACTCAAAACCCTTTAACCGTTGTTTACTACGTGAATAATTTCCGCCAATGGTTATGCCGTTCACCAGAGAGACATTCGATCCTTTTGAGTGTCGATTTTACGCAAACAAACCGAAATTAAAAGTGTAATGAATTTGTCAAAAACAAATTTATTGAACACAAGGTGTCTGTGGTATGGGTGTCATTTCATGATTACAGTGATGTCGTTTTATTCTTGGATAATTCAGTGAATATATCCATTTGTTCATCGATATATATGGTCATTTAAGTTTTTAACATGTTGCAAAAGTTGGAAGTTGCGATGTTTCACTAAAGTTTTGTTCTTAGGTTTTATTTTTCATGCTTTAAGTATTTCATTAAAATCTGAGAGTTAAAACATTGAACGCGATAATGTTAAAAATGATTAAACTATTGCTATATTTTGTAATTAAAGGGGCTTCCTAAGATATGTTTGTAGGGATGCATTAGTGTAATTTAGCTCAATTTTGATTATGGCTATTCTTCCTTGGGGAATAAACATGTAACTTATCTAGAAAGAAAGATAAATTACAAAAAACGTGTAAGTTGAAAATTGATAACTCACCTCATTTAGCACACAATAAAACCAATAGTTTACTCCAACAAGATTTTAAGCTTTCCAAGAAGTATAAAGATACCAAGATTTTACGGTAATCACTTTTGAATTATTTGACATTTCATTCTAATAATCATAATTATCGTATAAGAAATGCTGCAAATGTCCACCCAGCTGTTGCAAGAACATCGTTGTCACATTGACTATCAAGCTCCTGTAAGTTAGAATAATTCACACCAGATACTATTGAACAATTTCTCCTTCTTAAATTATTCAAATTTAGACTCACTAAACTACACTACATAATTCTTTGTGAGATATCAAATGAATAAGGTACTAGTAATGTTCTTGTAGCCACTGAATGTATGTGTTTTAATATAAGTGTTTAAAAGTGTATGTTAGTCTTGTTTTGAACAAATTTCATTTTTAATTATGTGTTAAATATATAGGATCACTCTGTAATTTGCCTCTTAGTTCAATTCAAGATTTGTATATGTTATGTGTATTTGTTTGCATCTATGTGTAATCTTTGTTTTGTATTCTTTTGTCATTGATAGTGTTAGTGAAATTTAATATAATAATGATAATGATGACTGATGATGATGATGATGATGATGATGATGATGATGATGATGATGATTCTTGTTGTTGTTGTTGTTGATGATGATGATGATGATGATGATGATGACGAGCTCCTTTTCATATAATGCAGTTACGGTACAAATATACTCGCTGTTTACAGAGGTATTCTGTTATAGGTAATATACGTATTGCTACCTTACATCTTAGGGAATAATAATTCCTCCAAAATCATAAATTTCGCGACAGATTGAATTTTTGAATACCAAGCGGATGGCTGATCCCGAGATTTGGTAGAAGGCAAATTTATGAGCACAAAGCATAAATTATCAGTATGTATACGATATAGTTGTATGTTTATCGGCCCGGAGGATGTTTGCGCGTTTGACCTTTCGGTTTTGATAACATGTTAATTATTTTCGGATTTGATCCCTGTGTTATCACGCTAACTCTGCAAAATATTCTAACATAATATTTCAGCAGAAAAATAAAACCTGGAAAAAATACGCTGTATTTTGTCGTACCAAAGCGTAGAGCTATATTGCGCAGAGATCTATACGTTTGCACAAAAATCGATACTACAGCGAAATGTGTCTTGTGGTTCGATTTATGAATGTTTGTTGAAAACATTTTGCAATGTCAGCGGACAAGGCTACAGTCAAACAGTTAATTCCAATTTCTATCTTTTTCAGGTTAGCAGTGACCTCCTCATCGATCAAAATTTCGTTTTATCACCTGCGACCATTATCGGCTGCTAATTTTTTTCCATCGGTCAACGATGATCGATCTCTCTGCCAACCGGGGAGGACTGTTTTTGTTTGAATGGTTTCATATAACTGGGTCACTTTTCTATTTTGGGCATCCTCCTGAACGTTTAATTTTCATGCATACAAGTTGGCTCAACTCACGGGACCTGGCCATGAATTTGATATGGGTGGAATCGATTCAACGAGATTAAAAGCGGGGATGAAATTACCACGAGAAGGAGTTAATCCCTGAGTTATCGACAAGCCTCGGGCACGTTTTCCCACTAGTGTCGACATGTTTGATCTATCGAATTGTACATATTTTGCACTGTTTCTGGAATTAAATCTAACGAATGTGCGTAGGTTGCATGCGCCAATAGGTGAGCCTGTTGATGCGTTTGTGATTTAAGAGTGAATAAACCGTTTGATCTCGAGAAGATTGTTTTAAACATAATTATATTGTTGAAGTATAATTGAGCTGGATTCATCTTGAAAAAAATAGTCTCTATGAAGAAAAAAACGAATTCCGGATTGATTACATTTTAATCACTCTGCATTAATTTTAAATTACTAGGCGCAAAGAGTCCAAATTAGAAAGATATCTCTGTCAGAGAGCTATTGTTCCCATGGGCATTCGTATCGTTAAAAAGATAATTTAGCCAGAATAATATATGTAAACTGCTTTCCTGATATAATTTACGACACACCTGGGATTTATTTATTACTTTTGTATGTTTGTTTTCTTGTGTGTTCTTTTATATTGTGGGGTAGCTGCTTCTTTTTTTTATTAAGCCAAAAGAGGCATATTACAGCAATTAGGTTTGATTTCTGTAACCCACTACACACGTAATCCCTCAAATCCATTAAAATGTATTTTTACATAATTCTAGATATTTGCATTAATGGCCGAACTTTCAACAACATCTGTCTTTTTAGGATGACAGACGGGTATGTTTGTGTGTGTGTGTGTGTGTGTGGGTGTGTGTGTGTGTGGGTGTGTGTGTGTGTGTGTGTGTATGTGTGTATGTATGTATGTGTGTGTGTCTGTGTGTGTGTGTGTGTGTGTGTGTGTGTGTGTGTGTGTGTGTGTGTGTGTGTGTGTGTGTGTGTGTGTATGTGTGTATGTATGTATGTGTGTGTGTCTGTGTCTGTGTGTATGTGTGTGCGTGCGTGCGTGCATGTGTGTGTTTGTGTGTGTGATGTGTGTGTATGATGGTGTGTGTGAGTGTGTCTTTGTGTGTGTGTTTGTATGTGTGCGTGTTTGTGTGTGTATGATGGTGTGTGTGTGTGAGTGCGTGTTTGTGTGTGTATGATGGTGTGTGAGAGTGCGTGTTTGTATGTGCGCGTGTTTGTGTGTGTATGTGTGTAGGTGGTGTATGTGTGTGTGTGTGTGTGTGTGTGTGTGTGTGTGTGTGTGTGTGTGTGTGTGTGTGTGTGTGTGTGTGTGTGTGTGTGTGTGTGTGTGTGTGTGTGTGTGTGTGCATGTGTGTGTTTGTGTGTGTGATGTGTGTGTATGATGGTGTGTGTGAGTGNGTGTGTGTGTGTGTGTGTTGTGTGTGTGGTAGGTAGTGTGTGTGTGTGTGTGTGTGTGTGTGTGTGTGTGTGTGTGTGTGTGTGTGTGTGTGTGTGTGTGTGTGTGTGTGTGTGTGTGTGTGTGTGTGTGTGTGTGTGTGGGTGTGTGTGCGTGTGAAATAAAAAAAGTTGCCCTTTTTAGCCTACGAATTTCAGAATTCCGCCGATATATATATGCACGTTATATGCTCTTTCCTTTCTCAGTAATTATACAACAATTATGTCTCCTCGAGGTATATGTGAACATAATACCATTCCGGCGATATTGTTGAATCTAAATCAATAATATATCAAGACAATCATCCATGTGCACCTGCCAACATAACACACTATCCCATGGGAGGTGTGTGTGTGATCAAGAAGCTTTATGGTGTGATGTACGGTTCTCGTTATTGCATTTCGCAATAAACAGACAGAGAATCGCATGTCTTGCCGATAGGTGTGAAGTGGGCAGTAATTTCAAATGTCCATCTGAGACTGTGATATCAGAAAACAAAACCCGAAGGCGTTGCATATGTGTCTTATCGTGCGTCTGCTCTGGTGTAAGTTTTGTAAGACTTTGATTTTATGGTAATTGCCGTCTCTTCTCCTCTCCACAACCCAAATGCCCTCAGGGAGCGTAGGCATAAAGTACAAAATTTATTTTACGCATAGTAATGACAATATCCTTCAAAGATATTGCTATATTTTGTGCAAAATGAATGTTTCAAAGGATTTTCCGGAGATTTCATAAATCGAAATCGATGGTATAGGTACATGACGTAGTAGAGACCATAATCCATGCGTGCATGGTGCTTGCTGTTGACTTGTGTTTACATCATGCATTATTCTGTAGTTGGGATTTATAAGCAGACAGATACCGAGACAGTATATAAAGTTAGCTCATTTGTGTCAAAGTCTTTTTTGTGTACTTGTGCAGAAGCAGACAATAGCAAATTCATTACATCTTCACAAGCGAAGTTACAGAAAAGGCCAATTAAAGCCGTTTGCTGCTACCCAGACTTTGCTTAAGTGGACCATGTGACATCAAGTATTTTTTCACTCTCTGTTTAAAGGACTGGATGCTGCTTTGTATAACCGTCCTTACTGCTATGTCTAAGAGGTTCTTCCATATCCTAATAGCAGATAGAGAAATGTGTTATCAAGTGTTTCTGTTCTAGCTTTAGGCCTGCCAACTTCAGGCATAGATCGAGGTCCCAGAACGAGTTATCCGACGGGGTATGTAAAGCTTGGGCAGCATTGCCTGGAGACCTTTGGGATAGTTGCTGGTATTCATTTTGTAAGTGTAGTGTAACAGAAGCAACTTACGTCCAGTGTCGTAGGCTGGTGAAGGCCAGTTCTATAGTCACTTGGTCTAAAATATTATGTTTTTCGTTTCTCCCTTTTATAAACGATCAATTGAATTATCCGCACATACCTTGATTGGTCTACTCCTATTGAGTCAAATTGCGTCAGGACATTAGGGAAGGCACTCATCCATGGCAGTCAGGTATATTCCATTACACTACGGATTTGAGCTTTGTAGCAGTCTCTGTTTATTTCTGAACATATTTTTTGACCAGAAGGTTTTCATGACCTGCAGATATTTGTGTCCCCGGACCCGAAACCAAATGAGGTCATGACGGGGTGTGCTCAGTGCAATAATTGCATTTTCCTCCTAAGACGGTTCGATCCCCTCGGGGTTCACACGACATTATTATCATGCAATAGGGAGGCGTCTTAGCTAATCCTAATGAATTTTTGGCACACCTTTTAAATAAATCTTCAGTGTTATTGTGAACCCTATCATCTTCTTCTTTTTCTTCCTCTATCCTCTAATTCGCTATCTGCTCGCCCTCCTTCCTCTCCCCTCACCCTCCCGTCCTCCCTTCCTTGCCTTCCACCCTCCCTTCGCTCCCTCTCGCCTCCGCTTGCCTACTCCCTTGTTCATCCCCTCCTCCCCTCCTCTTACTTCTAGATGTTTTTTCCAGTTGTTTGCTCAATCGGATTACAGCTATATCATCTTCGCGTATGTGAAAGTATCAATCAACTAATAATCTTTCTAATTATTCCACGGCGCAATACGTGTAAATTGTTCAATCTTTGATTCCCAATAGATAGCTGTGGAAGTTGGTTTATTTCAAGCATCTCTATTCTCATTTTATATGACTATTGGATTTCTATATTGTATCTGCATTGTGTGGAGGAATTATGTACCGCCTATAAACTCATCGTGATCATGCTGGATCGAATTTTGGGGATAATATCATTGAATGAATCAAGTTTTCAGTCATCCTGGAATTCTGCTCTGTGGTAGTCTCTGGACTCTGGCCTTGGTCCACTATAGTGGCGTTTGGTGTTGGCTTTTCCGCTTCTCAACTTGGACTAACTCTTTGGAACCTGCTGGACCTGTGTAACAAGCTTCTTAAGTGAATAACCCAGGACTTTTTCATTCCATCTCACTAAACGGAATTAAAAGACAGGGTCATTGTTAAATCACGCATAATCGGCTTTCTGAACACGCGAGCTACAAGACATGGTAAATGGAGAGTCATGGATAAGAGTTCTTTGTCCTTCATCATTAAGAACGCTGTTTGCCAAGCTCTGGATTCCAAGTTTCACATCAGATAATTGTTCGGCTTTGATAAACAAGATGGAAGCATCTTTGACCTGCAAGTAAAATTGAAAAAACTGAGTTGGAACTTTGACTACAAAAGAGATTACAAGTCAGGAGGAAAAAAACAAAAAGTTTGGAAGCTACACTTAACACCAGGAGCAGTATGTCACGAAGGAACTGCTTTACGCATTTTCGGAGTACCTGAAAAGGGAGAGCAGAGATCACGCACAATGTATGTAAACATTGGCACAAATCAGCTTGGGGTGACACCTCAAGTGGAGGATCTATCGACAGGAGTCACGTGTCGGCGCGTCCTGAACCCAACAGGATCAACCAATTCCGTCACACAGAGACCGCGAGCAATCATCGTGAAGCTCACGTCTACGCAGCATCGCCAGAGCCGGCTGAAACACAGAAAAAAATTCAAGGAAAACAAACTGGATATAGGCATATTTGAAGAGCTGACAAGTGTTAATCGGAACTTGCTATGGAAGCACAAAAGGAAAGCCAAAACAGACAGCAGCATCGAGTCAGCATGGTCTACAGATGGTAGAATCATATTGTCGGTGAACAACTACAATAATCAGAACAATGAGAGACAAATACACTCGAAAGAACGACTCTCGCGAACATTACTATGAACTGTAGTAAATATTGACTCCAATTAATTCTCTATATGTCCCCAATCACTATTTATTAAGCTTATAAACATCACATTTTCCAGTAAATATTTTTTGTATGTTTCAGTTATAATATTGTTATGCTTTAATGGCTGACTCTCAAATTCTTTATCGAGTGTATGTAATTTTTGTGTTGCAATTACGCTTGTGTGTATATATTCTGTAAATACTATCTGTATATCATGCAACAATCAACTATTCGTGAGGCATCTTGTTATAGTTTTAAAACCATAATAAAAATGTTGATAATGATCATGTATCTTGATGAGAATGTGAGCTAGAGACGGAAATATTCTTCTACCAATGAATTTAATAGTATCATAAAACCAATATGATTCTGCTTCAAATCTTAACTTGTGTTCATTGTAATTGCGTAGTCTTAAGTGAATTATCGATAATTTGTTCTCATGTCTTAGTTCACTGCCGATACAAACTTATCTATTATTGGTTTATCAGAAACTGGTACCAGGAAGGTGAACATTTATCGTTTCCAATTACCTTATTTTAACTTTGTTGGAAGGCGGTAGATCAGAGAGAATGCGCTGACGGTGTTGGCCGTGCCCTTTTTAGTACCGTGAGGAGTCAATAAATTTAAGCATAGATCTGATCTTGAAGTATTTCATATGACAGTATTGAGACTGCTTTTTATTAGAAATTACATAATGTTTGTAATAATCTCATCTATAGCAACTGCGCTCTATAGACCTCCAATCAATCAATACATCTTTCACCGATTCACTTCCAACCAATTGTATAAAACTATCTCAAGATAGAAAACAATGTATTCATTCTGCGGTGATTTAACGTCGACTTTACTAAATCTTAATTAATTCAACTCATCAATTTCCTTGAGCGTATTATTTACCTCGCTCTTATGTCCTCTGATTTTTCAAACCAACACCGTATCATCTTAATGAAACAGCAACTTTACTTGATAATTGTTTTTGTTATTCGTTCGGAAAATGTGTCTAAAGCCTCGGTATTATTTACAGATATTAGCGACCAGTTCATCACCTTTATATTAATTTAATTGCAGTTCAAGTTCAAAACGGATGATAGCTACTACTCACAAATATAACAAGAATATAAATGAAGAAAACATACTTTAAATTTTGTTCCGTTGATACTACAATCTCTATTAGGTGGATACGGATCTAGAGAAAAGGCGTTGCAAATGGTTGATGATGAAATATGAATCATTTTATATCTTCTTTATTAAAGCTTATATGACAAATGTGTTTCCTTTCAAAGTAACATATTCAGAAATACACAAACACTAAGAATGGTCTACAAAGGAACTCGAGAAAATGCTGGCCAAAAATATACTCTGTATAGAAAATACCTGAAAAACCCACCCATACCGTAAAGAAACTTATTAAACATACCGAAATAGACCGTAGTAATGAAATTCGTCGAGCAAAGCTGCGTATTACTCATAAAGTTTTTGCTCAAAGTTAAAATGGAGATTTGAAATGGCACGTGGAAAGGTGATTAATGACTGTGTTAAATTAAGACTCGCAAGAAACACATTGGGATAAATATTCTGATAATTTTAATGTGCTAAATTGATGCCTAAAACAACATACTTTTCTATATACTTAATCAGCCACCTACTTCAGTAACATTGTTTGATCTTGGTTAATCAATTTGCCTTTGCCTTCCGATAAAACTTTTTTTCACTTATGAAAAAATCCTAAAGTTCCAAAAACTAATGAATAATAATATATATAAATCATATTTTACTCAAGGAGATATTATAATGTCCTGTCGCTGATCTTAAACATAATAAAAGTCCTGGCTACCCGGATGGCATTGATACTGTTGTAATAAAACGATGTATACATTTAATTGCCTTCCCACTTGTCACATTATTTCAATATTTTCTTGTACAAGGCGTATTTCAAATGATTTAATGATTAGCAAAGTTAATTCTAGTGTATAAAAAAGTGACAAATCCATGGAACAATTACAGACCAATTTCCATACTTGTCTATTTTTTCAAAAATATTGAAAAATTGGTGTATGTTTAGTATTAGTAACTTTTTTGTCGAGTAAAAATAATATTTTATTATAACAAGCCAATTTGGCTATCAACCATGGTTGATGGTACAGATTATGGCTTTCTGTGAAATTGTAAATAATATATCTTTAGCAATGAAGAAAAGAAACTTGTCATTTGGTTTATTTCTCGATCTATCGAAAGATTCGATACGATTGACCATAGCTATTTTGACTCTTATAAAATGTACCATTATGGGAACTTAGGGGGATGTTCCAACTGCGTTTAATAGTTATTATCAAACAGACTGCCAATATGTAAAAAATTGACAATTGTTCTTCCCAATGTTATATTTTAAAAGTTGGTGTCCTTCAAGGTCTGTATTAGGTCCCACTCCTTTTTTAATATATGTAATGATTTAGTTTTGTAAGTAATACCTTAACCCCACTTATTTATTGCTGATGACACCAACTTGTTTGCTGACTGTAAAGACATGAATGATATGAAGGCTATAATAAATTGCTGAACTTACAAGACTATATAATTGGTTTTTACTTAATAAACTTACAATTATCATTGAAAAAACGAATTATATGATATTCAGAACCCACAATGGCAAATAGACACCAGCTCTTTCACCATCATATAAATAATAATGTAATCAAAATGTTAATAATAACAAAATTCCTGTTTTGTGTACACTATAGAGCAATTGTTATCTAAGTTGGAAAGACCATGTCGATAATTTTTCTCATGTAAAATCTCTAAAACTATTGGTGTTCTAATAGGCTGAAAGTATTCTTCCAATTCGTATTCTTGTTAATTTATACAGACCATGATTCCTACCGATTTGTCTTATTGTATTACGTTATGGGGGAAATGCTGCATTCTTTATTAAATTAGATTAACTTAGATTACAAAACGTGCAATTCGTATGTATTACCAATTCTCATTTTTTTGGTGCCTACTGATAATCTCTTTACAAAATTAATATTCTAAAAGTAAGTGATCATTTACACTCTACAGATAGACGTGTGTTCATTGTATAGATATTCAAAGGCGCTCACGGCTCAACTTTTCAAGGATTATTTCATTCTTAAACAGATTTGAATACTTATCGAAACCAGAAATTCCATATAACCTACATATCCTTTGCTTCGTTACAAACTATCCAGAAATACCGTACGTTTTAATCGGTCAAGATTTGGAATCATTTAGGACACAAGTACAAAACAAGTCATCACTTCAAACGGTTCTTAAACGGAAATTTAAACTCGCATATCAGCACATATTAATGAAACTTCTCTTTTGTTTAAAATTATTGCATCTATAGTATTTACTTTTGTTCTTCTGTCCTGTTTTGTGTGTTGGCGTTTTGTAAATGTCATCTTTTCATACTTGGTTACAATTGCCAAATGATCTCTTTTGTTTACAGTTTAATTTCACAGGGTTGCGGCTCGTCGAAAGGTTAATGCACGCCATTGCTGTTCCTTCCCACATTGTTTGTTAAGTTCAAAACTAATCATTTTGCTTTAAACCATCGTATTCTAGATTAATATGTATTGTTATTACGTGTAAAATTATATGCAGTATCTTTGGGTTACTTGGTATATCATTGTACGTCTATTTTTTAAAGGAGCTGGAAAAAAATTAACATTTGAACTGAACTTGAACTTGAACATTTAAAATCTCTTTACAGATAAAAATCAATGAAAGATGGAAAATGAACATGTTAAATATATTTTCGTACGCCAATTCTCCAAAGGCCAGATCTCCCCCTTGCTGCCCCTGCATGGAAAGACATCCTAATTAAATCGCTGATGGAAACTGACGAAAGATTTGATAACAGTGCTGAGGAGGGGTGTCGCTCTGTTATATTGAAATGATTAGACCATAGCACCACGCAAGAGGCTGTGGTAAAATCATAATCCGTGACATGTTAATTATCATTTTGCGGTGTCGACATGTACATGTGCGCCGTAGTGATAACCGACGCTGTGATAAACAACCAGAATAAATCAACGTATTTTGTTAACATGACACCCGCATGTGGAAAATGAAATAAAGTCCCGTTTCTTTCAACTCGATGGGGAAAATTGACTGTCAAATCAGTCTGAATTGTAATAATAATCGATCAACAGATTCGATACGTATTTTGGAATGGTACATATCATCATTTATCAGTTCTGATGGATTAAATTTGCTTAAGTGAAATTCATGTTTATATGCATAGCTTCCCAATTATCGTCATCATGTTCAACTGCAAAATCCAAATCAATCAATTGCTACAAGAATGTCGGTGTACGTGAGAGGATGGGGACTATGCGTGTGTCAGTGAATTAGTCATGAGCTTTGCCCAAAGCCGCCCGCTTCCAATGAATGTGTCGTCACGGCGGGTAAATCGTCTGTCGCCCGATACATCTGTCTCGAGATCTTCACCAAATCATCTCGGAACGGATGTCAAAAACCACTCACTTGATGATGCTACAAACCATGCTCCATTGCTCGCACGACTTGCATACATCATGGCTGATGGGCAAATCTGGGTTATTGGCCCGGTATTCCTCCCGACGTGACTGGAATTTAAATAATATGTCTCCCATCCAAACAAAGATAACATAAAGATGTCAATGTGATGTTCTCCAGAACTTATCTCATATTGTCTATGTCTGAATTGGCACCGATTAAAGGGGATACGATGTGTAGTGCGTGTCAACATTAAGGTTGACCTACATACTATCTACATTAGATGTGAGGTTCGCATACCTAAATGTATTAGCTAATGTTATTGCTGGTATACTGTATAAAAGGAATAACAAATACTACAACGACGACGACGACGACGACTACTACAACAACAACAACAACTACTACTACTTCTTACTATTAATACTTTCACTCAGTGGCGTAACTACGGGGGGCACGGCCCCCCCCCCCAATCGTCCGGCAAAAAGAAAAAAAAACGAAAGGAAAAAAAGAAAGAAAAGGAGACAAAAGAAAAAGAAATCTGGGGCTAGCCGTGATAGAAACTGGTCTTAAATCACCTTTGGAACTAGTCTTGTTAGAGTCTTCCTCTTAATTATACTTGTTCTTATATTAGCTATGTTTGTTTATTCAAAGATGCAGCGAAGGTTTGTGCAACAACATGAATATTTGGGTGGTCTCACGTATATTATTAATCGTGGCAGAGATGTCATGTCCAATTCAGCATCTTTTTACATTTCGTAAGACATCTACATGCGGTAAAGTCACTCTTTCCAGAGTGATGTAGTCCCACCGGGGGAGGGGGAGGAGGAGTACTCACGTATATATTTGATATACGGGGATGTGCCGCTGGGAAGGGTGACTTTTTCAAGAAAAATCCTGGGACATGGGTCCCCTTTTCATCAAAAAGATCCTTAGACATGGGTCCCATTTTTATTTATTTTTCGGCGGGCTTCGCACGCATACAAGAAACACTCACAAATTTCAAATTTTCGGCACGCTTCGCGCGCAAACATATCCTATTTTCAAATTTTCGGCGCGCTTTGCGCGCCAACATAGTTTCAGGTTTTGCCCATGCGCGCCACAAATGTGGGAAACTCTTAGACATGGGTGCCTATTTACGGCAAAAGGACCCTTAGATGTGGGTATGGGTTCGGAGTTCTCAGTGGCACAGAGTACCCCCCCCCCCCCGGGATGTAGTGAGCTGAAATCCAGAGATTTCATCGCTTGCAAATATTTTGATCAGCAATGATGCTTGCTATTAGTCCACCCGTGTAGGAATAAGGGAGGCAATATTGCACATACATTCATCCAATATGGGAATTTTGTGTAGAAATTCCTCCTCCAAAATTTATCATCCACTGAGCGCCCTTATGACACATTCATTTTAAATCAGAAAGAGGGGTTATAGCCGGGTGGGGGAGGTGTGAGTACGCACCCCCAAAATCTGAAACGTCCACTTTAACAAAAATACGTATTTTGATCATTATTGGTTTTTTTAGAGTATTGTTGACTGTTCATTTCATTAAACTAATGAAAAGAGAGGGTCAAAATATGCTTATAAAACCACTAGAACTCGTCAGCTTAAGGGGGCTCCGCCCCCTGACCCCCGATAAATATCATCGTCATGACTTGTTCTGAAATAACCTGCCATCAGCAATTCATAATACAAAAATTATACCACAGGAGGGGCAAAAAAAAGTCTAAAATTGGAGTGCTTTTTAATC
>JZLH01S0040693.1:37246-58473 GCA_001188425.1 Eucidaris tribuloides
TAGGATTTGGCAAAATGCCCGTGAGTACCGTACCAGGAAACAATCATATAACAACCGTCCCTCACCGAAGGTTTTGTTTAGGTTTAGGACTGGTTTAACTGAAGGAGTACGATCGGCAAGACATAGTTGAATACTGAACGAGCAGAGCGAACTCCTATAGAGTGCAGCACTACTATTCACGATCATTGGTAGTGGCAGTGTAATGGCCCTTAGTCGACCGCCACATCATTATTTCTGGTTAAAGTAACTTTGTCAAGATGGGGCGCTTTGTGGTAGGTCAGATTTGTCTAAACGAAAAAGTGTTTCTGTTGATCTTTCAACTACTCTCTCCGTAATATAGTGACCATTTGTTTAAATACCATCTGTGTCACCACGAAAAGGTTTCGAGCAAGATGATATCAAAATGAGTTTGTGTCTGGCAGAGTAACGCAACAGAGTATGGGTATTGTACTGGTTACGCCAAACGTGTATTATACTCTTTTATTATGGTGAGTAAAGAACAGGACGCTTGTTTGTTTTTTGTACGGAACTACGGTGCTTATGCATCGGTCGGGCGAGCGAATCGGCCGACAAAGGTTATATCGGCGTGGTGTGTATAAGTATGTACGAAATTACAGGTGGTAAATTAAGAAAAGAGGAAAAAAGGAAAGGAAAAGGAGCTGTTGCAGAGAAGGACACCAACTGTGATGCGAATCAACTGATCTATAATTGATCCGACGAATTTCTCCGACATGAAGGCACAATAATAAGACCAGTAATAGTATCAGCAGTTAGTGATAGACGATTGTCTGAATTTCCGGGGCAAATCACGAACGGTGAAGGACGTGAGATAATATTTTTCGAATTATCACACGTTTCGAGTTATTTGATCTCGCCACTCCAGTAAGCCAATACTGAGTAATCTTGAGGTCAAATCATTTAATGCTTGATTCGGGCAGGCCAGATTTTCATGATGTAAGTGTTTGAACGAACGTGCGTGAAGTTTCGTCGATAAATGACTCCTAAAAATTTCGCTCTTGGCCGGTGTAGTTGGTAGAATGGCATTAACGAAGCACACTTGGGAATATAGGCAGGGTCGTTTGAATTTCATGAAAATGGTGGTCTCAGTGTATTGATGCCTCAGATTAAGTCACGCAGAAACAGCTAACTTCAGAAGTCGACGACTGGATTTAGAAAAGGCAATACAGAACAAACTCTAGGGTGGTGACGTACAAATAACCTCGAGATTGTGAAGTACTCGGAAGTTTGGGGGAATTCAACTTAACCAATTGAATTCGAAAAAAAGAATATTTGTCGAAAACCACAGTGGCAAAGAAATGATTTTCTTTGTACCCAATATGGTCATTAACGGTACTTCTCTTTGCTGAGAGGAAAATATACATGTCTTAGTGTTGAGATCTGTCTTTGTTCTTTACATAATTGTGCATGTAATTGTCTTACCAAAACGTCAGAGTTTGTTCTCGATCTTTTCATTAAATCGGCTAAGTTTCTCATCGTGGATGTTGTTGAGATATGTCCACACCTCCCAAGATGTGATTCGCGAAAATTTAACTTCGATTAAGTTTGAGTTAATCAAGTTATTAGCCTCTGGGAAGCACAGTAATCTTCTGCAAGAACGAAAGACTGAATAATTGAATGTATTTTTAGTAATAATATACTTTGTCTTACAGCCTATACGTGGGATATGTGCTGTGGCGCGCTATTTATAGAGCTGTGTTCTTGGAGAAGAAGAGCGTACAGCGAGGGAGAGATCGCTACCTGACTGCTAATGTAGTTGATACTTACTAGTGGACTCTACTACTGGACTACTATACTACTACTACTTACTACTACTCACTCGAGTACGATGATCTACTGACTAGCACTACTGCCACTCTCGCTGCTGGCTGCGCTGCTGACTACTATGATCTAATTAACTACTACATTGAATACGAATGGCCGACTGACTCCCCACACCCATCACTACACCTACTTCAAATTACTACGTTTACTAGTACTTAGTACTACTCGTACTTAGCTAAGACGTACTACTTACTACTACGTAATTATCTACTAACTACTAGCTACACTACTATTAACACTAACTATCACTACACCACTAACTACTACTTACTACTACATACTTACTACTACTGACTACTACACCTGACTACTATCTGCTACTGAGTCTTATTATTACTGTTCTTCGCTGCTACTACGTTACTGATTATACTACTACTGACTACTACTGAAATTTCTAACTACTGATTACTAATAGCTACCACTGACGGACTACTGAACCACACCACTACTTCTGTCTTAACTACTACTTACTGAGCTACTAACTCGGACTGTGCGTAGCTAGTACTACTACTACTACTACTATTAATCTACTATACTAGGTCCACTTATCTATCTACTGACAGTCAGCTACTATCGATACATTACTACTACTGACTACAACTACTATGACTCACCTACTACCTACTACTACTATATATCTCGCTACTCCGTCTATTATTATGCTCGCGTACTACTATATCACTATTACTACTACTTACTACCGACGTCTAGTCCACACTGATCATCACTATCACTACGTACTACTCTACTGCTAAACTACTCACTGGACTGACTACTACTACTACATAGCTAGTACTGATTACTAACTACTAACTACTATGCTCTAGGGGCCTTTTCTATAAAGATACTCCTATATGAAGTTTATTATTGGGAAAATCAAATTAATTGAAAAGAAATCAATGAATATCTTTCTAGCCTTTCTTCTCCCAATCGCGGAGAGATATCAAATGCACGGCCGCCCGCCAGAGGGGACGGAAACATACAAATTTAATCATT
Organism: Eucidaris tribuloides; assembly: GCA_001188425.1. Lineage (NCBI taxonomy): Eukaryota > Metazoa > Echinodermata > Echinoidea > Cidaroida > Cidaridae > Eucidaris > Eucidaris tribuloides. The sequence continues at coordinate 40,085 of JZLH01S0040693.1, forward strand.
TTTTCGATCCCTGTAGGGGTTGGGTGTTCATTTCCCTGAGTATCGTTTTATTCGTTTTCGTATTTCCGTGTAAACGTTTTGATGGCTTTGAAGAACATCCAGCAAACAAAAAATTGCAATGGTGTCTCTGACGCTTCGTCCAGGAAGAAAGACACGCCACCACCCGCCGAAGACGAAGAGCTAACTATCCTTCATAAGACAGTGTGAAAGGAGGCATATAGGCTACTAAATGTGTAAGATGATGGCCCTTTTCTGTCCAGATTATATATATCCCATGTACGATAAGTGCAGTGACTGTAAATTTTCAGGATGCTGCAATAATAAACGCGCTTTAGAATTGAGAAAGAATAAGAAATGCCAACTTGAGGAGGTAATTCTGAAATATGGGGCGAATCCTTCTTAGCCACTGTCTTTAGAACAGATAAGAGGCGGCTTATCGTCTTACGCGGTGTGGGTGTCTCTCTCCTGAGAGCGTCAGGGGAAACAACATTGACATTTTGTCTTGAGGAAGTTTTTGCCAAGCCACTCAGATACATGTTACACTGGAAAATATGAAACCAGATGACGCCACTACTAAGTGTGAATAACACGCCCACCCCTACAGGGGTAGTCGAAAATTATCAATGTTATGTTCGCCGCCCTCTGCGCGTCGCGTGCCTGCATTTTGATAAATTCCCTCTCCGCCTTAAGAAGGAAAGGCAGAAAGAATATTCGCATTGATTTCTCTTTCCAAATAATTCGTTGCAGTTCTTCCAATAATCAAACTTCATTAGTGAATAACATTGATACGAAAGACCTTCAAAAACTCAAAATGCAATGCGTCATACGTATATGTTGGCAATACTCTTTGAGTAGGAGTGTATTACGCCAATATACCACTACTACTACCACAGACATCCTTCTACTACTACTACTACTACCTTAGCTACTACTAACTGATACTACTGCACTATCACTACGTATATTCACTACTACTACTACTACTACCACTACTGCCATTACTACTACACTACTACTACTACTCCTACAACTATACTACTACTGCTACTACTACTACTTCTACTACTACGTCTATTACTGTTACTAGTACTAAATTGAACAAATTCATAAAGCATAATGCAAGAATGTTTTTAAAAGCAGTGAAACGGCACTAAAAACTCATGAAACTTCACATAAAAATACTACTAAACATACACTAATTTCAATTTTGGCATTTTTCTTACTGTTGCCCCCCCCACCCCCCCCACCCCCCCCGTAAAAAAACACACACCAAAAAACAAAATGGATTGACGCCCCCGATGGCTACTGCTACTACTAGATGCAATACTACCAATTACTATTATCAATCTCTGGGTATATCAATGAACTCGTACGCCTACTGAAATAATGAAGAAATGCTTGAGCGTGCCGTGTGTTTGCTAAACAATATTACGGCGGATGTAGTGCGTGTTGTCGTGCGTACGGTGTTAATTACGTACGTTGGAAATTTATGCATCCTTTAGTCGATGCATATAACTTAAACTTTTGTCCGAATGTTATAGGCCTCCTACTTTATATCAGCAGACCAAGGTCTTACATTGCTTTACATCAAGCCAAGTAAACATTTCAGACCTTGACACAACGCCATGTGCATTAGATTTTAGTCGCTACTTGATTAGCTTGAAGCACGGACGTTGCCATGGTTACAGAGTAACTTCTCGACATTCTATGGCGAGCGAGCCATTATAAAGCTTCTGTGACGTTCATACGATACAAAATAATATAATATTCCTCCTTCTATACTGCCATTCAAATCAATGCTACTCCCTTTAATTCTGTGGTGAAATCGTCTTTTTATCCGGAGTAATTGGCCCCTATTAGAGGATCAGTACATGTACCGCAGCGCTCTTATACCAAGCAATCACTTAACAGCGCGCATCCAGGGTCGGCCTGACTACGGAGCTTTACGAACTTATCCGTTGCCATGGCGATAATTGTCAATGATCGATGAGACTTCAACGATCCGCCAAAATAATATTATTAGTAATAATACAAAACCAAACAACATCCTTTGTGTGTTTTGTTTGATCTGTTCGTGCACCGCTAGCTGCACATAATCACTTGCCTTTCCTGTGTGAATGCACGGTCATATTGTCCACTGACAAAATACTGTGAGGCTATGTTACGAAGCACGGTGATGGTCATAAAATGATATAATATTCATTAGTGTAATTGCATACATGTACAGACCATAACTTGCATTATATCCAGGAAGGTCATCGAGAAAATAGTTGGTAATAATTCATCATATAGATTCTAGCCTCAATTTGTCAATAGAGAGATAGATATAGATAGATAGATAGATAGATAGATAGATAGATAGATAGATAGATAGATAGATAGATAGATAGATAGATAGATAGATAGGTAGGTAGGTAGATAGGTAGATAGATAGATAGGTAGAAGATTAGATAGATGGATGGATGGATAGATAAATAAATTGACAATTACATGTAGATAGATAGAAGGATCTAGATAGGTATAATCATGTAGATTATGTAGACAGAAAGGTATATATGATATGGCCATCATACATACACAAATATGTATAGGCCTATATCTACAATCGTATGTATTGTAATAATTGGTTTTGAAATTTGAAATTCTACACATACAATAAGATGCTTTGGTGTAAAGGAATACATATATCCCAGACCTCGGGTTTTGCAATCTTCCTGACATGACTTGTAATCCAAATGAAAAATTTCTTCAAATAATTATACCTTTCACAAAATTTTTAGTGCCAAATAAAGTTGATTCGATTTGATCTGAATCATTTTGAATATATTAGATATTTAATTGATTGAATAACTATGTTTATTATTCGGTAAATGATTTATATTCACTGCGATGGAGACTATAACAAGTTTAATCCACAGTTTGATCATTTATTTAGGACATCCACCCTCTAGAACATTTGTTATCTCATCGTACAACATTAGTGTTAAAAGCTGATCAATAAATTTGCCTAAAAGGCATCATTTAACAATGTCTTGAGTTGTAAAAGCAGTGAGCTACATAATTCTCCATGCATGCTATAAGTGTCTCTGATAAGATGGAAAATTGAAGTTCTGAAAAATTTGTATTTCAGATTGATCATTTAATCCTTTAAGAGCGACTTACATCCACCCCCCCCTCCCCCGCAGATGCTATGTTACAAAAAAAAAATTAAGAGTTAACAAGACGATTAATTCCAGTGTAATTTATGGCAGCGTAACTTTCCAAAGTTGTGTATTCTAGGGTGTTTATTTGTCCACTCAGCTCTATCATGTAGCTCAGATACCAAAGTTTGGTATTTTATTAGTTGAACCTACATTATGACATCAATGACTTGATACAAAGGTGTTAAACTGGCACTCTTATGCGTATGATTTGAAATTATACAAACGTTTCGCAAAACGTAGTACTGTATATTCATCTATGTTTTGGTACTGCAATTTTAATTTTCTTTAACTCTGGTTTAGGCTTCCTCGAGGAATTGTCTAAACTTCAATCTTTGAAAAGCAGAACGCATATTACATTTATTCTCTGAAAAAAAAAGAGGAAATGAAATAAAGAGTTTCATAGCAAAAGCCAATACAAGCCATTTTTTTCGAAAATGGTAAGCAACATGTTGTGTAGCGAGAGGACTAACTGGCCCTCAAGAGGGCCAGGTTCATATTAGCATTTTTGTCAAAAATTCAATTTGGAAAAAATCACGGTTTCATGGCAAAACCCAATATATCCACATGACTTTCATGTCAAAACCCAATATATCCCTTAAGCCAATCAGCATGCATATTACGCCCAATATGGCGACGCCCATAAAACTCTACAGTTGCCAAGTGACCTCAGGCAGGCCAGGCGTACGCTAGCATGAAGTACACGGAAAAACATTTATGGAATGCTCCGTCTCGTCTCCATGATTGGAATTCAATTTAGATATATGGCATTTTGCAAAGAAACGATTTATGGATATATGGAATTTTACCATAAAAAATGCAATTAAAGCAATCAATTTTTGCAAAATTCCATATATGCAGATTTATGTAAATTAGCCACTCTAATATTATCATTACGTAAAAGCATGTAACCTAATTTGAGATTTCTACCATGCTCTATATTTGCACAGCAAAAAATGTCTATTATCTTTGTTTGCCTAAACTGGATATATTGGATGTTGCTATTAAACTCTTCAAATATTTCATCGTTTTAAATAGTGAAGCAAGCTATCAATCAAACAATTCAATTACAGCACAGGATATGCAAGAATGCATCCGAAACTCTAGCATATGACACTGACGAAGTAAATCATAGGTATTTTTACCTGCGTTTAAAGAGGTAATTTGAAGCCAATGTCGTTACGGTCTCCATCAACAGTGAATATTACCCTCAAATGGATGAAAGACTCCCTATGGTTTACATTTGCTCATTCAGAATGCCGTAAATGTTTACACACAAAATTAAAGGCGTGTTTGTGGCTTTTTTCTATTTTTTTCTTTTCACTGTGTATGTAATGTTTTTTCCTGTTTTCATCATTTTCCACTCGTCATTTAACGCCTTTCTTTGTCTCGTATCTTAATTTCTGTCGTCGTTGTTTTTGTGTTGCTACAGGGGCTTCGGGCCATTACTGTTTACTGCCATCTTTGCCTTGTGTTGGACTCTGCACTTGTAGCAGCGTGTATCGTGACCGTAGGATTCAAACAGTTCTGCCATTCACTAATTGAGGGAGCAAGTGGAGGGATGTCGTAAGTACATATTTTCGAAACCGTTTGTCTATTATTTTTTATTTGTATAATTTAGCATCGTACTGATTATTACTATTACCTTTAATGCGATAACCGTATTTTGACTATATGCAAAAATTTATCCCCATTTCCGAATTTCATCTTTTGCTTGGAAGAGCATGATTTTTTTTATCAAGTTATTTTTCAACAATTCAATATTAAGCCATTTAAATGCAGCATGCTAGTACTTCTTCAGGTAATTAGACTTGTCTGCGGTTTCTGTTTATTAAAATCATTAGATATCGTGTACTATAAATTACGTTTACTGCAAAAACTCACAAAATTGAATGTTATCTTTGACATAAAACATGGTTTGAATAATGGTTCACTGTAACCGTATAGTTTCGGTCGATCAGACAAATCTTTCCAAAGTCTTTTAGAAAGTACGATATTGTTACCCTAGACACCATCAGAAACAACATCAAACCCATAAAAATTACTTATAGAAAAAACATTTTGTAATTTTGAATGATTAATCATCGGATATCACTATCTACATTTCCTTGCCCTCCTCCCTCCCCGGACCACTTTTTTTTAATTTAACTCCACCCCACCCCACCCCCCCCCCACCACACACACAAATATCCATATTGTGGCTCACGTACACTTTACAAACAAAATCACAATTTTTAGATATATCTGGATAGTTTTTAACCGCAATAGTTGATAAACGAAGAAGAAAGTGGCTTTGAGGCTTTTGAAGGAAAATCCAGACAGATTACGATAAAATAAAATGATTCTACCCTTCTACCCTTCCGCCTTTAATTCCCAGTTGGCCTGAAACTTGTGCTGGTTACCAGACGGACATAGAATGGAAGGAGGGCGTGGACGGATCAACATTTTATACGATGTTAAACGTAGCTTCGGTGAGTTGATTGAAATTTAAGTATTTACCAACTACCTTTCTATAACAATTCTTTTCCAAAAGGTGCTGGATCCAATTTAGTATCTGAATACAAAAACAGCTCAAGTCCATGACATGTCATTTCGAGAAAACTCAAAAAGGATCATATTTTTATTTATTCGATAATATTACATTAAGGAAACATTGTAAATACAAGTACAAGTGTAAAGTAATCGTGATAATTGACATTCACAATACTTGGGTGGGGAGGGGGGTCATTTTGTTTCATGGATTTGGACTTTTTTTAATCATATGGACTTGGGTTGTTTTTTGAATCATATGGACTTGGACTGTTTTTTTTGTAATCATATGGACTTGGGCTGTTTTTTTTAATTCATATATACAATAGTTTACTAGTAAAAGTCTTTAAGAGATAGTACATGAGAGAAATATCATTTGTGGAACTTACTCTCTAACAAAGTGTGAAAATTTTCATTAAAGCCAGGGCATCTCTTTTGCACGCCTAAAATTAACATTGTGTAAATACAATGACATGTAGAAAACAATGTCATCTGTGAACCTTTAGCAAAATATAGGAGCAAACTCAGTTTTAGTGGAATTATAGTGACCGTTAGACTCTGATTTGAATTTATTTTCGCGAGAAAAAAATTCCTACCATAGAACGTACACTAAACGGATGTTGTTTTTCTTTTGCATTTTTCAAATTCTAGGTAATTACTGACCCCAGATTTCACAGACATGCCCTTCATCGATAGCCTAAGGGCATGGGTTATCTTTTCCTGGTCTGCGGGGATGTTTGCAAATGATATCCACTGCCTTTAAGGAGTGAATTTAGAGTGAACACGTTTTCACTCACTTTTGAGTGATCCCTGAGGTCACTCCAAAAATGGTGAAAAATGCACGTTCACTCTAAATTCACTCTAAATTCTCATTTCTACAATTCACTCCTTAGAATGAAAATTTTTACCATTTTTTTTCTAGAGAATACACTACCATGCCCCATCTAATGACACTACAGCAATCCACATTCCTCATTTTATATGTGTATGTATGTATGTATGTGTGTGTTATGCTATTTATGTATTTATGCTATGTCAAGCATTCATAAACTCACAAAACCAAGTACTCTGTTATCAAAACACATTTCTGTTGGACTATGACATGCATAGAAATTGCGAGGGACACCGAGATGGTCATCATAATAGGTAAATGGTTTTGTTAGGTACATAATAGGCAGCTATATTTCTTTTTAAAAAATGCAAAGAAAAACAAAGAGGGCATAATATCCTCCTGCTGATCACTTAAGTAATTATGGGAGGACGATATTACTTTTACTACCAAACCTTTGATTGTAAAAACTATTTTTCAAATTGGACTTTCCAAAAATATCTGGGTATCTCATCCCGCCGTGTCTGTCGCAGCTTTGCACCTGATGTAAGTAAAATTTTTCAAATTATGCAAAAAGAAATAAATGGATTCTTCTCTCTTTTGGCTGTTCCCGGGAATCGGGGGTCGTCACAATCTCTCCACCGCGATCTATTCTGTGATATCTCCTCTATCACACCAATCATCCTCATGTCCTCTCTTACCACTTTGTTCTGGCAGATGCCCTTCTGACTCACACTCCTGTCACTCTCCTCCATCCATTCCTGCCTGGATTCTTTTCTCCATTTGGCATGTATCACTTTACAGTGTTGAGCCTAGTAAAATTCATTCCCCTTTGCTATTTCTCTACACCTTGCAGTTTCACCATACCTCCAGCTGTCACCTCATTTTCAAATTCAAATTTGATTTAGGTTTTATTCATAACACACACACACTGACACACACACACAAATCAAACAGAAAGTCCGAAAACTAAAAATGCATGATTTACAAAAATACATATGTACAACATCTAAAATAATAATGCATGAATTAATTCAAATATTGCACAGTAGTAGATTAAATTATTTTAAAACCAAATGAGGAAATATAAATATGCCCTGATAATTAAGTCAAAATTAGAATCATGTACCACTGTTTACACATAATATGCACTCTGCGAAGAGAATATTATGGTAATCTCAATAGAGTACTCGGTCTATCTGGGGCCACATTACCAAAGTCAAGTAGTTGCGTTCAGGGTATAAACTTTACCAAATAGTTTCCGCAGTTAGGGGGGGGGCGGTCCTACAAACTCACGTGCAATGTGTGCACTGTACAATCTAACGTGTTGGGGAATTCCCACTTATCTATTCTGAAAGAATCATATCTGACAGGATGTGCTGAAGAAAGCATCACGTACCTGGAAAATTTATTTACGTGGGAGGTAATCGGGTCATGGACAACGCCGTCAAGCCTAAGCCCAGCCCCCCCCCCTCGATTTTTTTTTTACCATTAACGCCACGTGCGCGATACGCGACAGCTTATACGACGGAAAATTGCAACATTCATTCTATCAGTTCATGGTGTCAAATTTATTTATTGACGTTCAATTTTTGCATTAAAATGCGAGAAGCAGTATGTTGAGTGCAGTTTTCTATTTAAAGGGCGAGAACAATGTAATAGGAAAATAAAAATAATAGCGGGCCGTCAATGCGTTGTCGGCTTAGTTTCCATGATGATTGAGCATATAAAAACAAATGTAAAAATAGACATGGTCAAGGATAAATATAAAAGCCGTACCTTCATACAAACAAACATACAGACATAGAAACGTTCGGGTGTCTGATACATGTATATAGAAATAGTATTTATAGTAACTCTAAACGGATACTTGTCATTTTTATTTTGAGGTAGAAGGAATCATTTTCGACTGAAGCTCGGGCGACGAACTCTGGATAAATCAGACGTATGTTGTATGTGATGCCTGCACTGCTGAATTGAGTTGAATTGAATACAGTTTTCGTATCTTAAATAAGGCAATATATCCAATGAAATAAAAATGTATTCCAAAAAAGATTTATATTACATGGAAAAACATATACGCTTATAACTAATTGAACTTCAGGGGAACGTAAAAAAAATGTAATTCCACAGATTTAGTATTTTGAAATGGTTGGAGAATGGGGACTTACTATGTGAAGGATATACAATTGATTTATTCAGGTAGGTCCCCTGTCATTCACAGCGGAACTGAAATGCCTTCAAGTGCAGGATGTATCGTCACATGAAGTTATATCGAATGTGCTATACGATTAATGTATGCTGCACTGAAGGGAGTTGTTAGGAATAATTGCACTCGCTGTTTCAACCTGTCTTGTGCATACACCAGGCACACTATTCCGGGGTCGCTCGGGGTTATAACTCGATGTGCATTCTTGTCTGAAGATCGTTTGGAAACAGAGTCAGGTTTACACCTCGTGGCGTCGATAACTTCCTCAGAAAAGAGTGCACTTTACAAGGTCGCCCTTTAGCGTTTAGGGTTACCTCTTCTTGTCTTTACCTCGTCCGTGAGATTCTACCATTTATCTCAGTGTCTACATGTGTTTTCTAGTCCATAGATCAGACTCTAAACGTATATATCTTGCAGTACACAGTTCTACAGCTAAATTATCGGATTACCTGAGAAAAAACATTTCATCGTATAGGGACAAAATTGTGACTCTTACTATATGGGAGTCCATTTTGAAGCTTAGAAAAAATAAGGTAAAGTTTGCCTTATCTCACATCAGTAATGGAGGAACGGCACTACAACTAAACGTTAACTTAGGGTGTATCAATTTTGAAACGCTTGAGCGTGGGTACCACTTCATGAAGTGTAATTTGTTATTATCATCAAATTTAAAGGGAGAAAATAAATGAATTATGAATGAATGAATGAATGAATGAATGAATGAATGAATGAAGAATGAAAGCCCATGTACGCCACATGCACACATCATCTACAGCATTCACTTTCAACATTTAACTGTTCATTTTCTATTTTTTTTTTTTCATGATTTGTAGAGATATTTATTTAGCTGTTTTTTCTTCTTTCTACAACGTATTCAAAATAACAAAATCATTATGTACAAAACCATGTAGTAATTATTTTTCTCTACACCCGTAACCCCAAATGTTTTATTGGGTTTTTTTTCAATTCACAGGTGGATCGTAAACACAGTAATGACTAATTATTTATGATGTTTTATGGTGTTTTGTTGAAATTTAAGAAAAGTAATTTTGCAGCTATTCTAAAAAAGCAACTTATGTTTTATTGCTCTGTTTTTCAAGCGTTCACAGATAACCTCATAGATCGAAACAAAAGTAATTATTCAGTTTTGTTTTATTTTTTTTCAATCGTTCGCAGATAATTTCATGGAGTGCAAGAACAAATTCCAAATCGTAACCGTAACGATGATTTCTTTTGCTTGTTCAATCGTTCACAGATTACTTCATGGATCGGCTTCGTAGTTTGGTTGTGTCTACCACTCATTGCTTGGCTTGGGATGCGATTCGTGACCAATCGTCCTTATAACTCCAGTCCTATCAACAAACCGTCGGACGTCTCCACATAATAATCAGTTTAACCTTCTCACTACCATTGCAAAACAGTGCATAGACTTTGCACCCGATATTCTAAGTGTGGTACGAAAAGGATTAACGTATTTGATGCAGATTATCCATTATCTTCTGTGATTGATGTCGGACAAAGTTTCACTTTAATATAATGTAAACCGACTGTGAGCAGTAAGTCAGAGGCCTTTGTTTCGCAGTCTTACATGGCGGTGAAATAACGTCAATGCATTAAGACTTTTTTTTCGGATCTGTCGAACTGTATAGGTATTTTGGCATACTGAGAAAACGGTATGACCGGAAATGGAATAAAAATTGCACTAAAAGTGAAGTCTATGACATTTCATAGGACAACTAGTAGTGATCAATATGAACTATAGCTAACAGGCAAATTGACCCCGGAGGTCTGGGTGAGAAGGCGAAAGTATGGACCCTTCGAAGTAGGGTCCATGGTGAGAGGAAGATAAGAACAATTGCTGTCAACATTATCATCATCGTGGTCATCATCGTCATCTTCATCGTCATCAGCATCATAGAAACATGCAAATTGATAAAATTCAAGACTGTGCTTATAAATAAACATTTTACGGGATTATACCACATGTAATTTCTGTACTCACAAAGACACAGCGAAACAGTGGTGAAAGTCTTTGATAGCAAGTTATTTTTTTTTCGTTTGGCTGATTGTTCAGGTATATAGTGTATCATATTTTTATAACGTTTTATAATTAATGTATTTAACTTGCGGCTAACTCTCACAATTATTTGACACGTGGCGTAAGTGTTTACCTCAGACTTCTTTAATTCACGTGCATGGAAAGAAATTCAAAGAAATATCATATATCCTCGGTTTGCACCATAACACAGACAGACAAATATAACCACAAAAGCAAACAAACATATGAAAAATTTAGTAGCATTTAATTTTATTACATCATTATTACCAACAGGTTCTACTGCACCACCTGTAAGTAATGGGTGTTGAGTTAAAAACCAAGAGTGCTGTCCAATACACATACCAGAATGGTGTCAATTTTAATTTCTATAGTGTTAAGGCTAATACTTTTGGTGTATTAATTCTCTTTGTGTTTAAATGAAACCCAGAGCAAAATTAAAACTATGTCTAGGTGCTGAATTTAACACCTTGATTTTTGCATGGTGTAATGTCTCCAAATTGAGATACCAACTTAATGGAGGCTGACTATAACCAGCCACATAACTTCTTCTGAAGTATTAATGGAAAAGAACTCAACTGAAGTTTCTATAGTCGTTCCTGTTAGTCCATCAGTTTGTTAGAAAGTTGATGTATTTGTGCAGGGGCGTCGATCCATTTTTCGGATGGATGGGGGGGGGGGGGAGTAAAAAAACATGTCAACATTTTGGCGTGTTCCGCGCGCAAAGTTGTAATATGTAAAATTTTGCGCGCAATTTGAAAATTGTGTATGTTTAGAAATATTTTTATGTTACATTTTATGGTTTGTAGTGACTTGCCCGTTCTTAACATACTCTTGCATAACGTGTAATAAATATTTAAAGTTTTCAAATTTATCGGGGGTCAAAACGATATGTTTGCCCCCCTCCATATTTTCATTGGGGGCGACTGCCCCTTACCCCGTCCCCCTGGATCGACGCCCCCAAATATTCATTCTCCTTCAGCGTGGATTTTTAACGAAATGAAATATAAGGGGTATGTTTTAGATCTCTCTCTGTACATCTATCTATCTATCTATCTATCTATCTATCTATCTATCTATCTATCTATCTATCTGTCTATCTATCTATCTTTCTATCTATCTATATATCTGTCTCAACATCGCAGTTCTTGGGGTTGATCTATAGCGTGCCTATAATACTAAATATTGAAACATTAATCTTTGTTGATTTTGAAAACATTTTGGCATGCTACAGTTGATAAGACATTGTCTTTTCAATAGTATGCAATAAGTTTAATTCTGAATTACATCAGAATTTATACGTAAGAGTAAATATTTTTGTTTGTTTGAAAATAAACCATTTATATGTATTCATGTTGTTGAAGTAAGAAAATATATATTAAAATATATATTCATCAGTATGAATGTTTATATCATTTGGTTATTAAACATGTTAAATCAATTCATTTGGAACCGTTACTCTAATCTAACGCTGATAAGTTAATAAATACGAGTTTCATTTAATTGTGGACACAAAACATTATCTGTACATGTTTTAAATGGCTAACATTAGTACAGTACACACAGAGCCACTAATTATTTCATTTCATTTCATGTTCATTTATTTATTTCATTTCCAAAAAAATATAACAATAAGTATAAATGTATGTTACAGTGGTATATTGACAGATTGAAGACATAAACACGAAGAGAGTATATTAAATATGTACAATGACTTTAACATAGTATATTCATGCCATACACAGAATTATACGCAGCGGAAAAATAGATATACTGCACCGGTCATATTAAGGCATAAGAATTTGCCACATGCTTTGTGTAGAATGCATATATTTTGCATCTATGATTTTGAAAAAGAAAAGAAAAAATAAAACTAAAAACAAAAAGTAAGAGCAAACAAAACACATGTATAGTGGAAGGCAAGGGTGGATAATGGGGGAATCCCGCCTAAACTGAATGCACAAAGGCCTAAGTAATCACTTGGGGAAGTTTTGTGAGTGTCTGTGTTACTTGTGCCCGGTTTTCTGGTGTTTGTCTCCTTTCATACTTCCTGCTTTACTTTCTCGTGTCTCGAGTAGTTTTCTGACTCAACTAGAATACAATTATAATAGTTGGTATCGCATACCGGTACATATCGACTAATTACTATAATGAGAACAAAACAGGACAAGCACCTTCACAAACAATACAACAGGAGAGAAGAAAAAAAAGAAAACAGGTGAGAGTATATGCAGAATCCCAAGGGTAGATGAGAAACACCTATCCGAACCTTTTTTCAAAACTATGAAATGCCTATCGTTTTTCCTAAGTTTGATGATAACTTTATAGAATCCGCATTCCCTTCCCTTCTTGCTTTCAATCCATTAACTATTGTTAGGCTCCTCGAGTCGCGTAAATGTATAAGATGACGAGAACTGATTGCGGATTATAAACGAATTTGAGATGTATCTGACGGTCAGGAGGATTGCAGCTCTCCTATCTAATCATCATATTACCTCCATATTATTCTAGAGCGCATTGTTTACAACTTAAATGTTGTTATCATTTGCTATTTGATGAAAATTCTTTTTAAAATTTCTTTTGTAAAGTGTATACATTACCTTAAGCTTTCGATCGTATTCTCTTGAAGCTGATAATATGACTTTCAGCTTCCTAAACCTTCCTTGGGTCCCACCTTTGTTCCGCTAAATAATTTTATTGGCGAATAAAGTTCGCTGCGGGGGAGATGATAAAACGGGCTTGCTCTGGTGCGGCCTTCCTGAGGTCCTAAACTATGATATTTGGTCTTTCCTGTTCGCACGAATATACATATATGTAGCAATAACCTGTGTGGCAGCTCTCTTTCTATTCAGCTGTACAATACTCATGAAAAAATACGCTCAGATCAGACGTATCAGATCATCAACTTGACTTTAAGAATACGGTTACTTTTGATAAAGGCCGAGTCTGTTATGCGCTTCTATAGTTGGAAGTGACAATATTATCCGCCATTGCCTTTCTTTTGTAGATAAGAAACAATCTTTTGTAACTTTGAGTGCCGCCATTGGAGTATTCCCAGGCTGAAAAATGCCGTAGGTTAGTATGTAGTACAAGGGTTCGAAGTTATAAATGTAAATAGAACATTCTTGTAGGTAATACCATTTCAATTTATTTATTAATACCAAATGTTCCTCGCAAATAGTTATGCAAGTAATTCCATTACAGTGTGAGGCTTCCATGATTAATTTACTTGCAAATATTTTGGAAGTACAAACTACATGTTGTAATCTCTTACATTGTCTTGTTTTGTTTTTTTAGTGAGAGAAATGAACAACCAATTTTTAAAACCCAATTATAGTTTTGGCAAATGACGAAATCTTATTTTTTTTTTTTAGATAGACCTATATTATCTGCAAATCACACGCTCTTAACAGCTTCTACTTGTTTTTTTTTTTATAAATATATTGATGAAAAATAAAAGAAAGGGTCAGGGGCCCCGACCTTGTTACCATAGTGATAACTGCTGTCTGATAATTTAGTAATTCCAATGTGACACTACAAGCAATCTTTAGAGGGTTTAAAGTTATATTTTTCTTGATGTCCGTCATGACAATACCATACTTTGTAAAAGATTGATGAAAAAGTTGTCTGATTGACCAAAACTTGGCCTTTAGTCTAAATAATTATCTTGATGGTGGAAACGTTTTAATGAAAGTAAGCATTTACTTGGATTTAATTTGATTCTGAGTATTGCTCAATTTTAATATTGAATCTAAAAATATGAAGAATATCTGGAAATTACCTTATGCAATGTTCAGTCATTGAGCTAAGTTCAATAAGTAAAAAAAAAATGATCTAAATATCGATTACTCCTAAAATAAATGATCATAGATATATTTGACCGTCAATGTCAGAATCATATTCATGTAATTGTATTTCGTTTAGATGTAAATGCTGTTTGATTCATTTTATATGTCATGTCTTTTCAAATAAATAGATAAAGTTTCTCGCAATGAATCGTGTTTTTTTAATGATGTATGTGCGTTCTCGTTGAGTTAGTCTATTGGAATATCAATACTTTCAATTTTTTTGGCATGCACCCTCGAATGATAATTGTGTTTCATGATACATACGACAAAACATCCGTGCAATTTGTTTTAACGAAGATGAGCAATAAAGATTACAAATACTTCCAGAAAAAAAATGATTATTTATTCGTCTGGTATTAATTCGAGATATATGGTTATGCCTATACTGAAGCTTCGCCACTCCTCAAAAGATGCTATGAATCAATCTGAAAATGTAATTCCCACATGAAACAATGATAAAATCAATACATTTTTCTTGGAAATTGTAGTAACTGAAGGCATGTCGCCTTCTTCAAGTTGCAAAGCAAAAAGGTATGTTAATATACAGCAATATATCTATATGATTTCGTAAATATTACAGATAAATTTTCATTAGGCAGCGATTATGCTTCATTTAAATTCGTTCCCTTTCAGCAAATGCTCAAAGCAATTCTTTAAATGAGGTATGCCAGGAAAAGTGGAGGCTCGCACAACGGATCAACGTTAGGAGATACAGCTATTGCCTCACACCTGGCCTGGCACATTACGAAGCAATTTCGTTATACAGTGCTTGGAGTAATAAATTTGTATGCTTTCCATATAGACAGCACTATAAATTATACTGAACGCTCTTGAGCGGTAATGGAAACTCCGTACATTTACTCACACGGTGTCATTCATTTATCAAGGCCCATGTGCGTGCAAATTGTAGTTGATATCCCATGGTGTATATGGGTGAAACTGGGATCAAGACAAAGCTTTCCAAGGTTAGACAATATCAGGAAATGTCGAAAACGTGTGGTAACTGTAATAAACACGTACAGTCAGGAATAGTAAACAAGCACGTACCTTACTACTTTGTAGTAGGATCCATGATTTATAAGCCGGAAAAGTATCGATGAGTACATAATGCGAAGGCATGTGTAGCGTATGGCTCGTATACTGAACTTAAAACATAAAGAAATATATATTTATAAAAAATAAAAGATAAAACCAAATAAAGGAAATAGAGGGGAAAAATGAAATAGCTATCAACCGACGACTGAGTCGGAAAAAAATTCTATATAATTTATCATTCTTATAGTATATTGCTGCATTTATCTGTACAATAGGAGCCTACAAAATACGGATGTGTATATATATATGTGTGCGTGTGTGTGAGTGTTTGTGTGTGTGTGTGCGTGCGCGCGTGTGTGTGTATGTGTGTGTGTGTGTGTGTGCGTGTGTGTGAGTGTTTGTGTATTTGTGAGTGTTTGTGAGTGTTTGTGGACGGGGGGGGGGAGGGGTTGGGTTGAAGAAAGTTCCATGTAGTTTTCAGTCCAAAAACGCCCATAAAAATAACAATTAAAATTATCGTAGTAAATAACGACGTCCAAGCACCCTAATTTAATTCAAAATTGTCTTTAAAATGGGTTATTTACTCCAAGAATAACACTTTTTATCATATCACCTTAAAGGCGTCATTGCACATAATACATTTCTTGAAACGATGAAAAGTTAAAGTTATCATTTATGTTTTGAAAAAGTCAATCTACCATCTAATTTCACACATAATTTATTAAGAAAATTTTTACTGAAATACCTGGTCGCTTCCGGATGGAATTCAACCAATCCAGTTTTTAAAGTCTCCACATGTGTTTTCACGGACACGAATCATAATAAGCTTTTTTGTTCAAAGTCTGGACAGGTGTTATAAATTCTGTGTGTACAATGGCAATTTAAATGGGATATAATAACTGAAGTGATATTTTACGAATAAATAACCCATTCTCAAGAGAATCTCTGATTCAGTTTGCATAATTATGGCATCATAAATGACCCCAACCATAACAACAACAATAAAACTATATGAAAAATCCTTTTCATAAATACACTCATGCTAGCAGCCACCCTTAGGCTTATTACGTTTTCATCGTTTCAATACACATATTCACAATACATTGCTAATTATGTAGTAAATGACCCATTTTGAAGATAATTTCGTATTTAATTTGCATATTTATGACACACGTCATAATAAAAACACCCTTATCAAAATCACTGACCATGAAAACATTTACAGATACACCAATTGTTTGTCTGGTTAGAATAATATTATGTCGCGTTTTATTCGAGAAAGTTTGATTTTAACGTTTGTACTAAATGATGGTAAGCCAATAAGGGGTAGGGGACTTTATAACAGAATGTCTACAGATTTGGGACTGTTGTTAACTACAGTATAATTAACTTCGTAAATTTCAAATACGTTAACTACCCCGTAGAACCTGCAGTACAAGTTATTTAGTAGTTGGTGCCCCTTTGTATTAATTGTGTATGTGGTGGACATAATAATAATAATAATAATAATAATAATAATAATAATAATAATAATAATAATAATAATAATAATAATAATAATAATAATAATAATAATAATAATAATAATAATAATAATAATAATAAGACATTTATCATTCGTAAAAAGAGATATTGAAATATATTCTAATGCGCTGCACGAGCTCATGGTGTGCTTGATACATACACGACACGACATAAACATAATGTGCATATGTATTTGTTTGAAAAAGAAATATTGGATACGTATTGAATATGTCGAATATATATTTAATTTGTGCACTGATATAAAAATACAAAACTATCGAAACAATGCGGAAATGTCAATGGTGGAATTGGTTTTCTGATTAACCACACCTCGGGCAAGATTGTTAGTGGTTGGTGTACATGTCACCATCAATATACACATGACCTAAATGCTGTGCATTGTACAAAAAGGTGGGATGTAATGGGAACAGACTTGGGAACTTCCCTGAAGCCAAGTTTTCTGAAAAAAAATCTTGATTAATTGCCGGGATCACTGCCTTTTTCATTCGTTAACATCTATTTTATTTGTCTCTGGTGGAAAGTCAGGTTTTTGTTCGTCCACTGTTTCTATTTTATAACCGGTTGTGAACAGTGTTGGCAAGTCATGATAAATGTATTTTATAACCTCGTGTAGTTTTAGACAAATATCTCATGACTTAACTTTTAGAACTCCTATTTTTTTCCAAAACCTCCTTATAATTAAGTATTTTAGATATAGTATAGTATAGTATAGTATAGTATTTATTTCCGTATAAAAACATAAAAATAAATATAAAACGGATGGATGGCCCATAATCAGCTCTGTCAACATGACAGTGCTGTTCTTCCATGGGGTCCATAAAATTATACATATTAAAATAATAAGTAAGCACATATAAAGTGAAACATGCACGATACAATAAGAAATCAAACAAAATAATAGAAATAATATGACCTGTTGATAATACGAATACATCATAAAATTCAATTCAATGAAAATTTGGCCAGAATTAAACAGCTTGAACACAATATATTATGTTGCTTAGAAATGATTGAAATGAATTGTACTAAAAGAGTAGGCTGAAATAAAATAAACAATCTAAAAAGTGAATCAAAAGTAAAAGAAACTAGCGTAATTAAAAAAAAAAAGAAAATCCGTGGAGAGGTATAGGAATTTTTT
>JZLH01S0040722.1:0-12749 GCA_001188425.1 Eucidaris tribuloides
CACAAAAAAAAACCTCCTACGTTTATTGCGAATTACTTTTTACCGGCTTGACAGTCATATTGCCACTTTCATTACGAAGTGTAGACCATTGCTGATCACACCCCACGTTCGTGAAAAATGCCGTAAAGGGGGGGGGGGGTCACGGTCAACGATGTAGCGCGTACAAGTTGAAAAAGGGTATAAAAACGCCAAATCAGGAAAAAGCGGCTATACTTGTAACCCTAATACCACCGGGGGGGGCATTAATGCCCCCCCCCCCCGACAAAATTTCCCGATTACGCCGCCGCGGCGAAATTTTTTGACCGTCCCCGCCGTTCGCGGCTTTTTTACTTTGCAAGTCTCGCCCACAATCATTTAGACCATTTTCGTTAAAAAAATGCGCGCTACCGTTACGACGCTGCGCGACTTTTTGTACATGCATGCAAACTCCACAAAACTTGCTCAAAAACGTTTTTTGTGTACAAAACTCCAAGCAAAAATGTGTTTATCAGCCAAAATCATTTAATGTATGATTATTTTACTTGTAAGTGTAAGAAATTGAAATTAATTTATGTTGTTTAATGACGCAAAAAAAGTCCCCGACAAAGCTTCATCGAAATAAACAATGAAAACAAAAAGGCCGAAAAAGCAAAGAAATACATAAGAACATTCACAAAACAATAAAAATACATAAGAAAATAATTCTGATTCGGCAATTTTTTTAGAGGTAATTGTCACAATTCAGAAAGGAATATTTTCACCAAACTTAGCCATTCTACAAGCTTTTTGTAAGTGAGTTATAGGCAAGAATATGAATTTTATTCATAAATTTGCATAATAATTATTTAAAAAATATAAATATCTATTTTTTGCAAATTTAACAATGCAGTCTTGTAATTTCATCCAGCTGTATGCGCGTGCAAAATTTTTGCCCTGCGCGATCGTGCGATCTGCTGGCTGAGATCTTGTGGGGGGGGCATAATGATCCCCCCCCCCCCGGTGATGACAAGACCGAAGATAGCCCGGATATATTAGGGTTAACAGAAGGTTTACTTTAAAAGGGTCTCTTTCCAGACTTACTTGTTTAGAGTATTTGACAGAAGGTTGAATTAAAAGGGTATCTTTTCAGACTTGAATACTTGTTTAGGGTATTCTAAGATCAACAAGTAATTACTTGTTTAGGGTCCATTTTAAAAGTCCATACACGCACATGGTGTACACCTTGTAATCAGTGCAGCTGATTGAAATATAAACCTAGACCTATCTTAATACAACTTATACGATTCAGAAATATCTTGCTTTCATATATAAATATTACTTCACATTCAGGAAATATGATACAAAACGCCATGAACGTGTTATAAAACCGCGTAAGCCCACGCAAATGATATACCCCTTTGCACTTCCACCATACACTGAACAATCTGAATATGATGATAAATTTTATGTATAATATAAGTTATCCAAAATTCAAAATCATTTATTTCTACAATCTGATAAACAGATGAAATACAATAACAAGAATTTACAAAATACTCTCAATTACAAACAAACCAACAAACACAAAGGTATCAGACAGTATTACAGAGAATGGACGGAATCAACATTTAGGCTAATCAAAGTTGGGTCATAAATGTACTGGGGGTATATTCACGTTATGGTGCCGTCGGAGGTTACGTGGTAATGTCAAAGGTCATTTGAGGTCATACGTTAAAGTTTACCTGCAAGACTGTCTCATGACACATAATTTAGCACATATGTTGCCGCCATGGCAACCAAACTTGGGTGATTACGTTATGGTGCCTCCGGAGATCGCATGGGAAGGTCAAAGGTCATTTTAGGTCAGACATTAAAGTTTATCTGCAACACTCTCTTACGACAAATGGCTCTGCAACCGTCACTCCCTTTTCATCCAAACTTGCGTTGTAGATGCACTTGGGGGACCTTCATGTTATGGTGCCGTCGGATGTCACATGGTAAGGTTAAATGTCATCTGAGGTCATATGTTATAGTTTTCCTGCAAGACTATCTTATGACACACAACTTGGTACATGTTGCTACAATGGCAATCAAACTTGGGTGATAGATGTACTTGGGGTACATTCTTATTCTGGTGTTGTTAAACGTCACGTGGTGAGGTCAAAGTATTGGTTAGGGATGTACTCGGGGAAACACTTTTTATTTTGTCACGAGTGGGCGAGACAAAATCTGGCTATCGCCTTGTCCTAAATAATGAAAGACTATTGGTACATTTCAAATCAGCAGGAAAAATATTCCACATAGTTGATCCAACATATTTCACATTATTTCTGGAAGTACTTAATTTATAGTTTGTTAGGGGCCGTGAGTGTGTTATCAATCTGATTAAATATTTTTGAATCGTTTACCTTAAAGTCTTTCAAGAGAAAATTGAAATATCACTACATCTCTTCCTATGAACCTGTTTAAACATTCTTATTCAATTATCAAATTTCCTTTTGTGTGTGTTGTAACTTGTAAAATACTTGTATCGTGTCCTGTATGTTTGTTTGATTGCTTATTTTAATAGCTTTATTTGGGTCAGCCTCTTTCATAAGGAATCCCCATTCCTTTTTGGTTGCTACCCTCTCAGTAATTTTCTACTCTTCAGCTCGTTTGTTTGTTGTAGTATGTAATATGTTTATTGTTTGTAATATGTTTTGTAAGGTACTTTTGTGTTGTTTTGTCGTTTTTTTTTATCTATACTGAGTGAAATAAATTGAAATTGAAATTTAAAATTGAAATTACTAAATATGCAAATAAGTAATCCGCACGCGTTATGTAGCGTTATGTAGAGAAATACAACATTTGCATTTTGCATTTCTTATGTATTTCTTTATTTTTTATGTAAATGTTTTTTCATTATTTCGAATCCTAGCAACTGCTACTTGAATTCACAAGTGAAACATTATATACCATAATTATGGAATACTTAAAACATTTTAGAAGTTGCCATTTTTCCGTGAACGGTACACCTGAGATTAATATTTGCTCACCACAGGTAAAACAGTTATCATCTAAGAATTTCAGGAATGATGAGCATTTTGTAGCGTCCGTCTCGACACTAAAACGTGTGTTTATAAGTGGCGGTATTGTTGTTGTTGAGTCACGTGGTGGTTACGCGCCTTATTAGACTTGTAACAGATAATTCTGATGTTAATTTAATGATAAGTGACATTAGATACAAATTTATCAGTTTGGGGGGTTGTATTTTTAAATAACTTTAATTTAACACTTTTTTTTCATGATTTTTGTGGATTTTTAAAAAAATAAATATGTAATTGTTATTGCGCTCAGACGTATTTTAGTTTTTAATTTAGTCATCTCAGGAAATCCAAAAATTGCTCCACATACTTCGTTTTTGTGAAATAAACACTTGTCTTGAAGATTTTGGACGATATAGTAGAAAGAA
The DNA here is from genome assembly GCA_001188425.1 of Eucidaris tribuloides. Taxonomy (NCBI): domain Eukaryota; kingdom Metazoa; phylum Echinodermata; class Echinoidea; order Cidaroida; family Cidaridae; genus Eucidaris; species Eucidaris tribuloides. Next base: position 3,410 of record JZLH01S0040722.1, read on the forward strand.
CGTAAGTATCAACAAAATATTCCATAATTATGAGCAGGAGTGTAGAAAGAAACAACTAAAATGTAATTAGAAAACAATATCTATAACATTCATTCAAATACCATACACTTTACACACAAATGAATACAAATTTCGATTTCTTACGTGACATGTGATACGAAAATATTACGTAACTCCGCAATCGCGGCATAAGGGTATACAAAATTGGTATCAAAAGTTGCGCAAAACTCAAGTGAAAAAAGTCATGAAATGGCGGCGCGAACGCTTTATGCGCAAAAACGTTATCGGCGGTTATGTACAAGGGGGGGGGGCCTTAGGCCCCCCCCCGTCTGTTGTTAGGGTTAAAAAAAATGAACAGAATACTTACTCTATATACATCAGAAATATTAATAAGACATTAATTATGACATTATGAAGTAAAATGTTCAAGAAATTTTGATTTGAATTTCCTCCGAAAAGTATTTATATAATTTATATAATTGTCCAGTAAATCCCAATCTAAAGGACCTGAATGGGAGATACATTGTTTTCCTACATTGTGTCTATCTGGTTTCATAACAACGACCAATGTATTTACAATACGATGACACATCATCTGGTGTATGACCATGCATTAGGTCATACATATACGAGCAAATCATGAAGTAATAAAATTTAGTCAAGTATTTTACATTCATAAATATGGCATTGAATGGTCCATATGATGGCATGTACAGCTCGTTTTTAAATAATTAATATTTGATTTGGAATATAGATACATAGTACAGTTACCTCCTCATGCTTCAATGCCGTAAGTAATAAACGCATTATATTTCATCATCAAAATTTGTCTTGTTACACAATGACGTAATTTATATACAATGTATTGCAAAGTGGTAGGTTCAAGGTATCATAAATTGCTATGTAACTGATAAAAATTAATGCAAGACTGCGTGCTTTGAATCCACAATGTTTTCGACTCAAACATAGCAAGTCATTTTCTAATAAAGTCAATTTCTAATAAATTCAGTTGTTAAGACTCCAGAGTCAAATGAATTGAATTGTTGAAGAAAACATCTCAAGAATCAATAATGAGTACTTCTCAATGATGGAGTTGGTTGATTATTGCAAGGAGGTTGGTGTAAAGTAAGAAAGTAGAAATTGCTATGCAACTGTTCATATATGTGAGAATGCATGCTTTGAATTCACAATATATGTTTATCCTACCATTACCAACAAACGCATAGACTGGAAAATTTACATATTAATCAGCTGCTAACCATGTTTCTGACCAAGCAGGCCCACATAAGAAAAGGCAAGGAATACTGGCAAGAACACTGCAGAAATTATCCAAATTTTTGGTTAGAATAATATTGTTCGTCTTAGAATAGATATCCATAAAAACAGTCTCTATACACTCATTAAAAACATCTTAATGCTCACGTCGTTTAACCGTACTTCATTTCTTATCAGACAACCCACCCCACCTCGACGCATGTTTATCCTACCATTACCAACAAATGCATAGCCTGGAAAGTTTACAGATTCATCAGCTGCTAACCATGAGTTTCTGACAATGCAATACATGTGAAAGGGCAAGAAATACTGGAAAGAACACTGCAGAAATTAACGATTTTATTAAAACACACCAGAGACAAAAATCAAATCGAAGTCTAACGTTACTATAATTCCACTTATTAAAACTTCATTTCTGTCTAGTTCCTGCACTGTACATTTTGCTAAAGGTTCTTAAATAGCATTCTATATACCAGAGAATTTGCACAAACTTCATAAGAAGTATATGACAAATTAGACATTGGTTAATCACAATTTTTGAAGATTCTCCTGAGCCCTATATAATAAAACCACACAAGAAAATCAAAATTAGTCCCTATACATACACACAAGGAAACGCCCTTTCCCTTGGGTTAGGATTTGAACAATAAAACACAACAAATGAAAATGTACACAATTTCGAGTAGAAGTTGAGAACTCCTACGAAGTTTATAAGCATCATCCCAGAACTACTCTATTACGACATTTCCTTAACATCTCACGTATTTTCTCCCTTACCAGTTTTTTTCCAAATGAGAACAATACTAAAAAGGATAAAACACAATAGAAGCACAAGACATGTGATGAATCCTGCATGCCAGTACACACATTGTTCAGCTGCAGCATTTATTGTGCCATTCGGTGGAGGCAAGGTTATGGTATGCTGAGACCTCGTGGTGCTATCATGGGTAGGCCCTCTGCATGTTGCCCGTTGTGCCGGTGATGCATTTAAGAAAACAAAATGAGCACAGCTATCAATATCAAGCTGGTATGTTTTGCTGACCGAACAACAACATATTTTTCGCTTTTTTTCAAACAACACCCACCCTTTTATGACTTCATTATACGTGTCAATCAATGTGAGATTAAGCGAAAGAGAAGTCGAATCGCCGTCTTGGTAACAAATTATCTCCCCTGTTGGGTTTCCTAATTGAATCAAGGAACATGATGCATTTATTTTACTGGGATCTAATTCATCTCTCGATTCGAACGGGACAGGGTATATCTTACAGGTTATTGGATCAGGAGGGTAAACGACGGTCACTTTGCTAATTTCCTTGAAAATGGATCCATCTGCTCGATAGAGAATACATCGAACCCCATCGTTGTCTGTTGTTTGAAGGACTGGGATATCAATAACAGTGTGTATTGTGCCATGCTTCACAAAGGTTGTCCTTATGGACCTATAGCCATCGAGTTCGATGATTTTATTGATTGCTCCGCCGTCATAAACAGGATACTCTCCAGGAGGATTGAATAACGTGACACTAACACGACTAACATCTGGTGATGATACCTTAGCATCACAATTAACAGATACAGGTAGTCCGACCTCTTTCTCAGTGATGTCATTTTGAGATGAAAATTCATTTCCGAAAATAAACACTACATTTAAAGCAAACAATATTATCGTATATTTCATGATGATGATACCTGCTCTGCTCCAGTTCATACGCGCACACGGTACGCCTAAGCGATTGCAGTTCAAGCATTTATTCTTGATTTTGTGAAGTGTCTTTTCTTATGTATCCATTTATTTGTCTTGATGGTCTGTTCTTGTGGTCTATGTCGACAAATTTGGGTGATATTAAACGATACAAATACACTATTAATAGGCCTGAAAGGAAAGTTATAATGATTACTAGTACATTATGTACGCCGTAATTGGTTTGCAAAGAATCTTCCCCGTCTTCTGTTGTAGGTCCAAAAACTTTCTCCTTGTCAGGGTCGTCTGCAGTTGTCGACAGTGTGACGTCATTACACGGGACCTCAATGTGGCTGAATTCGCTGCTACCAGAGCAGCATGTAAGTGTTTCTCTAAACGAGTATTCAAAGAAAAGCGTGGCTTGTACTTCATTCGGCGTAGTAGAATGCGAAGGAATGTGCAGTTTAGGCGTACTGTCGTAACAGGCGACGTATCCACTCGGGTATCCGGTTGTGGCTGTGCAATATATCTTGATATGGTTCGGATACTCGGTCGAATTAATAAACTTGCACGATGCTGGTCCTGGCGGGTAGACGACAGATAGAGTGATGCTGTTTCTTCGAGCAGAGGGACCAGTCAGTGGAACAAACGAGTAAACACCACTGTCTTTTCGAGTAGTGTTTTCAATTGTCACTGACACAGTTTTCTCAAACTCACTTACATTGAGATGTTTTAACTGTTCATCGAGATATATTTTGCTTTCTTGGCTACTCCTGTAAAATTTTTCATCATTTAATAGCAACTCAAAAGCCGTTTCCGTTTTATTCAACGTTATCACACAGGGAGATCCTTCTTTCACTTTCTCAAAAGCACTAACTTGCAGCATCCAAATCAAACCCAACAAACGTAGTAATTTCATATGCATGGCGAAACTGGCTAGCTCGTGGATGGTAAAAGAGAGATATTGTGTGTTTTTTCTCCGAGCAAAGGGACTAGCCAGCGTAACAAACAAGTATATACACTGCTTTCTTTTCGAATAGTGTTTTCAATTGTCACTGACACAGTTTTCCCAAAACTCGCTTACACTGAGACGTCTCGAGTGTTCATCGCGTATGTCTAGCTTTCTTGGCTGCTCATGAACAAGTTTCATCATTAAATAGCAACTCAAAATCCATTTCTGTTTTATTCAACGTTATCACAAAGGGAGATCTTTTTTCACTCTCTCAAAAGCACCGACCCGCAGTGTCAAAATCAAAACAACAAATGTAGCAGTAAAGTATGCATCGCGAAACTGGCTAGCCCGTGGATGGTAATCTTGGGAACTTCTGGGCAGGTTGTTTCACATGAGTGAGGATCTACATGTATAAGAAACAGAAAGAGAAAAAAGTGAGGGGAGGGAAAATGGGTAATGGCGGGTAGGTGGAAGAAGAATGTGAATTTTGAAATTTATTGTCCACATATGCAGTAGATATTTACAGTTTACAAGCACATTATGCAGTTGATAAACATAAATACAGAACCGTACAAAACAAAACAAAACAAAAACTACAATCAGGAAACTTAACAAATAAATGTAAATGCGGTGGCGTCATAAAAATGTTCAATAAAGCTTATGAATATGATCCCAGGAAGAATAAAGTCTACAAAACGAACAGTAACAGTAATAGTAACTTGTTTAACCCTCTTAATTGGAGTATTCATAAATATAGAGTTCAACAGTATTTTCGCCGATATTTTTTTATCCAAACACCATGAAATGCGTTTTTGTATATTCGCAATTTACTGGATAAAACCATTCTTTAACATTTTATAATTATGTGTTCATTGTTTGTTTTAGATATTTTACACATCTATGTTTGAAAAATAAATTGGTATCGTCCGCAAATAAGATGAAGAGGAAGGTATTTCTTCAGGCGAGTATATTCGTGATTGAGGACTTATCATATAGTACAAACTGAATTTCTGCACCAAAGATGGAGTTTAGAAACTACAGCGTAGTTCCCCTACCCTCCAACACACAAATATTCTATCATAATGAATACGTTCTTCAATGAATTAGGTTTGTTTTTAAAGCTCTGATTCTCTTCTTTCATTTGATACACAACTTGTTATTCATCACGTACGCATGCTTGAATTGAAACAATGAATACTGTGTTGAAGGTGCATTATTTCAATCATTAAGGTCCAAACTTGCACGTAATTATATTCAAAATGCACAACATAATCAAACTTCCAAATATAGGTTGTTTATGACAACCTGAAAGCTTGTCCCCAGCTTGTCTGACATAGCAACAAACTGTATTCAAAGAAAAGATGAAAGACATATAGGCTTTGGAAGAGGAAACATCCATAAATGTGAATACAACGTCATTATGAAACCGGTCTATTGGAAGCAAAATGTGCACCTAAAAGGTGCAAACTTGCAGACGCCCATGCAATGGGGCGAGCGCCTATAGATATGAGGTGCAAATTTGCTCGAATACCACAGCGGAAATGACTCTTCACCTTTCCCCGCAAAGTTGTACCTTGCGCGCATCTTTATTTTGTAGTGTGTACGTGGGAATTTATTTTATTTTTTTTTATTTATTTGGCATTTTATTTTTTGCTAAGACCGATGACCGCTTATTTCAACTGTAACACAGAACAACATCAGCAAAAAATATATTTAACAAGTCAATTTATTTTTTCCTACTCTCGTAGCCTGAAATATTATTGTAATTTCACAAATTTGTTATAACCTCTGAAAGAGCACAACATCACCAACATCTGGAGCTCAAATACGCATCTTAACAATAATTTTCCAGCTTTCGATGTATATGTGACTGTCGACAACTAAAATTTAAAGATAAATGTGTCTTTCTTACCATGATTCTTTTCAAAACAGGTCCAAGCTCCCAATTTGCTGTCAAGAGGAACATTGAAGACCACTGACTTATGACAACTTGCAAGCCATACGATAACGAGCATATCAACAAAACGAAATCCAGTTCTGCTCTCGGACTCGGAAAGCGTTTTATATACCCATGCAGTGGCAAAGTAATAAGCTGTCAAGCGAATATCGTCCTGTAAGTTGAAAACGTGACAATAAACGTTACCGTGGATACAGCAGCAGCTGTAGCTCTTACATTTCGCTTGTCGTCCAATGGTTGGCGATGGCATATTTCATTTTATGTAGGGGAGTCGTGCTGGAAATGATATCTCTTGATGGCTTACATTTCCTTATAAAACTATTAATTTCCCCAGGTGTTTTTATTTTGACAATCTGGCCCCCTCCCCCCATCCGAAAAATGGATTGACGCCGCTTTCGTCCAATGGTTGGCGATGGCATATTTCATTTTATATACATGTATAGGGGAGTCATGCTGGAAATAATATCTATTAATAGGCTTACGTTTCATTATAAAACTAATTTACTGTCATTTCCCTAAGGTATGTTTATTTTGACAATCTTGCCCCATCCGAAAAACGGACTGACGCTGCTGATGGAAACACAATTTGCAGAGGGCGTCGCACCTGGGGAGGGGGGGGAGCCATTGCCCTCCCATGAAATATTGGGGGCGGAGCGGCATGGCAACAAACAAGGCAACACCAAAATATCGATTGCCCCCCTCCCGCCCCCCCCCCATAATTTGACAACTTGAAAATTCATTATAATGAAATACAAGGTATTTTAAGAAACATTGGAAAGCACTATAAAACATTAAACTTAGCATAAAAAAAAAAAAAAAAAAATGTGCTAATGCTAACATTTTCGGCGCCCTTCGCGCGCAAAATATTCTATTGCAATTTGGCGCCGAAAATTTTTGACATTTTTTCACTTTTGCCCCCCCCCCCAATCCGAAACACGGATCGACGCCCCTGCACATTAGGCCTACAGTTAGAGTGCATCATTTTTTGTTGATTATGCGTCGATGTGACGTATAACGGTTGTAACGGAATTGTAGGCCTAATGGTAAAAAAGACTACAAATACCCTTCCATGCCCAAAGTGTTGCAACATACCCAGCAACGCATGCATTCTTAGTTGAAGGGATCATTCCAGAGTAATGTCCTAATGGAGTTATTATTGGAAAATAACAAACGATTCGAAATGAAGTTAATGAATATCATTTCTTCTCCCTTCTCCAAGGCGGAGAGATTATCCAAAGCCGGTGCACCCACGACAGAGGGGCTGCCAACATAAAATTTAATATTTTCTAGGGGCGGGGTACTTAATTCACCCAAGCATCGTAATTCGCTTTCATATTTTCCGTGAAACGGTTTTGATGGTTTGGAAAGACTTCTAACAAACAAAACAATGCCAATATGTTCCTCTGACGCGGTCTCAGAAAGAAGACCACACCCTGTGAGGAAGAAAACGCCTTCTATCTTCATAAGACGGTGGTAAGGAGGATTCACCCCATATTTTAGACAAGACCTGTAATTTCTTGTTCTATCTTAAAGTGATAGGCTAACATTGTGGAGCTTCAATTTAAAAAAATTGTCAAATTTTGATATCTGAACTACATAGTAGTGTTCATATGGACAAATAAGCACCCTAGAATAAAAAAAAAGTTTAGAAAGTTACACTGCCAATGGCAAGTTAAGCAATTAAAACTCGGGGCGAGTTTAAATAGCGTAGGTGTACACACAGTAAGTCTATGGGAGAAAATGGGCAGGTGAATCCGATCAACTTACGATTTTCACTTTTTTAAAGCACTAAATAATCATTTTGAAATACATTTTTCTGGGCGTCATTTTTAGACCTCATCAAAGACACTGGTAGCATGAGGAACCATGTAGCTCAGATTTTTTTAACTGTGGTAAATGTTAGCCAATACCTTTAATTATAAAGGCGGTTTACAATTGCAAACATCCTAAAATTGATTGTCATGTGACTTTCTTTGTTTCTACATTGAATATAATGATATCAAGCCAAGACCGCCATCTTTGATTAATAGCCACATTCTCCTTTATACCACTGTCTTATGAAGACAGGAGGTGCTTTCTTCTTCGCTGAGTGCGATCCTAATCATTGTTACATATTGACATTTTTAGCTTGTTGGAAGTTTTTTCCAAACCATCAGAACCGTATCATGAGAAATATTACACCGAATTACAATGCTACTGTAAATTAAACACCTTACCCCTTTAGGGAGGTGAATAATTTGTGTTTCAGCCCCTTTGCCGTGGGTGCACCTGTATTGGATATTCTCTCCGCCTTGGAGAAGAACGGAGGAAGACTATTCATTAACTTCATTTCAAATATATTGTAATTTTCCAATAATAACTTCACTGTGACATTTTCTAGGATATTACGCTGCTTCAACTCAAAATGTATGCGTCATTGCGGATCTTGCAATACTTTAGACAGGGAGGGTACATCATTCATCCACAGATACCAATTAATAATAATTTATATTGCAATAGCACAATAGAGTTGCGTGCAATATTCCAATTACAATAACACAATGGGTCGATCTGCGGAAAATTTGGTTGATTGAACACTTGAGCACTTTGCGCATTATACGGAGTATTTGTATGCCATTTTAGAGCAAATGGTCTGGATATAATATATGACACATAATGTAGCGTTCGTTATTGGAATTAATGTATTGTAACAAGACGAAATAACAAAATAGTATGTAATCGTAAAAAAACCCTTATTAATTGAACAATAAACCCTAGTCATTGTGACTATCATGCACAACTTCACGAACGGGTAACTGGAATAAAAAAAACCCACGCCTATTACATGTATTAAAAAATCGTGACAGAAAATGTTTGATGGGGCAGGCATAAATTTACTAGTTTAAAGGCATCTTATAGCAATATTTCCATTTAAAACAATGTGAGTTACACGATTCCTCATGCTATTGTCTTAGATACGGTCTAAAATGAAGCCCTGAAAAAATTACAGATCAAATTTTATCATTAAGTGCTTTAAAAAGCAAACAATCATTGAGAGACCATTCCATTTTTCCCATAGACTGCTGTATCGCAGAAATTTCATCGGCCGAGAATAAGTCATGTGTCAAGTTTTATCTGTTCATATTTTACGTTGACTGCAAAACTGTCCAAACTTTTGTGTTCTTGGGTATTTATTTGTCCATTCAAACACTGTTGGATACGTCAGATAGCAAAGTGTGTTCGTTTTTAAACGGGTCTTCCACAATGTTATTAAGCCAGGATTCTGTTAATTCGTAAGTCCATTCATCAAGATATACCGTCACCTCTTTCGACAGTTCAATGGTGTGTTATTCTACAAATAAATGGTGCACGAATTCTAGTAATTAAATCGAGGAAATTCGTCTAGGTTTGGCATAGGAATTAGGACTAATATCATGTACACAATAGACAATATTTCTTGTAATGTTTTTAAATCGTGTAGCTGTGCCAGGGG
>JZLH01S0040738.1:2015-14120 GCA_001188425.1 Eucidaris tribuloides
GTCTCACCGTTACCGAGATGAATAGAATTAACATAAATAATTTAAGAAGTGAAGTGGATTTCGATTATTATTTCTGACTGTGTGGTAAACTGCCTTAGTAGCCATATTAGGTATACCACAAGGATTGGGTGTTCATCATAACATTGGGGAAAGGGCCTGTTTTCGGCTTCTGATGTCCCACGCGTTACCACCGCAAAATAGCTTGGACTTGCCCTTATATTAATCTTCACATTGGATATGATTTCAGCTGATTTGAATCATATAGATTTTTTTTGACGTGCAAATCAATGACACAATCTTTAATACTCCTATACAGTGCATCATTTCCAATGAGACTGATATGGTTCGCCTGAAAGTGAGAATCAGGAGACTGTGAGTTTTGGCTCATGGTCGGGTCATACCAAACATACATCTTGACACCGCCTATGTTCCACTGTTGTGTAGTAGTGGGACGGGTTTTTATTATAAAACATGTGTGGGCATCAAGGCTTGGCTGCACAACCTCTAAGAAATTCATGGAGCCCTCCTCTCCTATTATGGTGTGGGTGCTTAAATGCTATAGACCCAGGAATGCCAGAGACATGGTAAAGATATGATACTACAGAATGATCCATTATGATATTCACCCAATTGTTAAATACATCTTTCCAAGAATGTTTACAGGAAAATTCAGTGTGAGGATATAAAAGACTTTCTGAAGTGGATTTTCCCCTCATTGTAGAGAGTAGTCAAAGGTTGCTCCCCAGGGGGCTACTGTCATTTCAAGGTGTACACTACGCGGAAAAAAAAACATGTAAAAGGGTCGTTTTCTCATGGATGGGCGATGAATGTGCGTACAGTGAAAAGGGTACAAAATCGCCAAAATCAGGAATATAGGGTAGGGCCGGGAGAGGGGGGCAAATGAAGCCCTGGGGTAAATGAGGCCCCTCAACACTTTTTGCTCACAGGTTAAATTTGCAAAGGCCTGGTCAGTTACAGCTTGTGTTGTATAAGGTTGTGATCACATTACACATATGTGGGTTCGTACCTAGGTAGTGAAGTAGTGTCGATCCACATTGTGTTCGCGTTCACACTACCACAATAATCCACATCGAAAGTGAGTTATGACGTAAGTGGCGCGAATCCACTTACCCGGATGTTTAGAATGACCCGGAAGTGAAGCGCCGTTACCACGGAAACAAATTGAAAGTCGGCATATCAAAGATGGACGACACTGTATTTGCCGCTGTGTTGTATTTGCACACTGCATTTCGCCGTAGAAATTCGCCGATCTCGTGCAAAATTGTTGTTCCTCTATTCATGTGGTATCCTATGGGTATTTATTTGTAAATGCTCAAACGTACAGCGAGATGCGAACTTTAAAAGATGGCGACCGATATTTGGGATTTCCCGCGGTACGTGTCAGAGGGCGTTAGGTCACTTCCGGTATTTGTGGAGTCGATCCAGATCGACTCCACATATTGCGTTCACATTACAAAATTTAACTCACCTCCATCGTGGATGGGATGTGGAGTCGATGTAGGGTCGAAACCACTTGTTTTGTGTTCACATCAGTGGGGGAAGTGGTTTCGACCTAGGGTCGACTCCATGCCCCTACATCAAATGTGCCTAGTGTGATCACGACGTAAGAGGTATTTTCTCTGCACTGATTTGAGGTATGGTAGCTGACCCATTACACCAAGGACACGGCTTAAAGGAACCGATCACTAGGGGCATATCAAAATTTAAATTTGAAAAGTAGCTTGTTCACTTTGTAAAGGTGAGCACAGTACCTACCCACTTGTGTGTAGCAGATTTTTTGTGTATTTATTGTAGCTAGCTACTACAGTGCATCTCGAAAAAAACTTTACACTTGTGAAATGGCCCCCAAAATAGTTGGGGATTGGGATATGTCATCAGTTTTACTGGCTGTTCCTGGAACAGGTATAGTTGTTGGAGCAACAGGACGCTTCAATTATCGCTCCATTTTTACTGGCGAAGATTCAGGCCGGATACGGGCAGTACAGCTATACACTTGTGCAGTGCGGGCTGCAGATACGCTAGAACAGGTGCCAAAACTAGCCAACAGGAGCAACTTTTCTGTTCATCCTGGCCCCTTGATTATCGGAGTTTCAACTCAATACGCAATTTTTGCGGCAGTACCGCGCCCGTGATTAATAAAAGCCCACTCAGTTAGGCCTACACGTCAGAGAGCGTCGCTGCAAGGAAGTAAAGACTGCTGCGCTGGCTGCATGAGTACATCTGGCACGATTGGCGCTCTGGACATGGGGAAGTGATTTCTTGTTGGGATGTGCTTGGTACTTATCAGTTTAGGCAGTTACTTCGAGAGCGTCTCGGTGTAGCAAGAGCAAAACAATTTGTTCGTCGCTACCGTGTATTTACGCTTGTACACACACAACATACGTTTAATCACCTCGGTGATCCGAGTATAGTATTAGTAATCCAGGTTTTAATCCGGTCTAGTCCACCCGAGCTCGGGCGGCTGGCTGTATTACTCGCACTCACAGAAAGTCACCCTCACCCACCTCCTCCACTTTATCTATTCAGCGCCATCTCCTTCCCTCAACCAACCTCTGACTCCTCCTCACCCCTGCTTTCCTGTTCTTCTTCAGTCGCCCCCTTCGCCCGCTGGCCAGCACCTACAAACTCAAGGCTGCCCTTCTCAAACAATGATCAGCATCCCTCCTCAACACATGTCCATACCAACATACTCCGTTCGCCCTTCGCCATCTTGATTGCACCCTCTCTTTCCAATCCCAACTCTGCCATTCAAACCTCAGTCTTCTTCCTAGTCCTTCAGCTTAACCAACATCGCTACTCACATTGCTCTCTCAGGTCCTTTCTCAGAATCCCCATTCATTTTCACTCAAACACCACGTTTCACCCCATACAACATTGCGATCTCACACAACTCCTATAAACTAATCCTTTCATCTCAGAGAAACCTTTTCACCATATACAACTCTCCGCATTCCTAAACTTCACCCATCCAAATCTATGCCCTTGCTGTACAGCTGCCCTTGACCTCCAGCTCACACTCACCCGTTTCCCCAGGTATGAGAAACTCTTCCGCTGTTTCTCACTCGTCACACAACTTTATTCAACCATGTTCCACACATCTCTCCTAGGTCCTTTTTGACATTTTTCCACACAAAAATCTCCTTTGCCAACCTCAGGGTCACTCTCTTCATCCTTGTGCATCTCCATGAATCCATTTCCCACATTTCCCACGACAAGACTGAATTTGCCACGAACCTCTTTCCACACATGCCGCCATGGCGTTAACTTATCACTGGATACTTCCTTTCGCTCCACTACCATCCATTTTCGTCTTTCCAGATTTTACTTCAACCCGTTGCTCTCAAAACCGACTTCCACGTTCCGGAACTTCTTCCCTCATTCCCTCCGGAACGTTCATCTATCAAACCAAATCATCAGCATACAGATCTCGCGTCATCAAACCTTGCTTGCGATTCTCTGTAACCAACAAGCTCATCACATTGCAAAAACTCAGTGGCGCATAACACACGACCTTGATGCACTCCATTTCACTCGAATTCTCAGATACTCTGACCCAACTCTAAATCTTGTTTTTAGCCCCTTCAATTACAAAACTCTATCATCTTGACATTGCATCCGGTATTTTACTTTTCTTTCTCATGCGCCCACTCTAATCACCTTCCTTGGGAATCTGATCAAATGCCGTTTCCAGACTCGAACAAACACATGTACAACTTCTTTCCTTAGCTCTGCTACTCTTCCTTGAATCTTCTGAGAATAATACTGCCATCCATCGTCCCTCCCTAGGCATAAGCAAACTGCATCCGTCCACCCTCTCTATTTTCGGACGTCTATTTCTAATACCTTTCCATTTATCTTCTTCATGTTCCGCACTTCACCCCCTAACGCACACAGCCTCATTGAATCACCTTTCCCTTTGACAATTGGACCCCCGCTCACGTTGTCACTCATCGGCGATCGCCTCCGTCAATCAAACACTCTGTGAACACATTCCATTCATTCGCGCAAATTCTTATCTCCCGCTTTGCACTACATCTACTCAGAAGACAATAATATTCCTATAACCCTCTTTATCTCAAACGAGCCGTTGATTATTATGTAATGTTTCCTATAGTGTCAAATACATTCTCGCTCTTAAGGCTTTGCATTTGTTAAAGCTTTCATATTTGTATGTCATATACTTTATTATTTATGTACAATTTACAATGCTTTGCCGAGGGGCATACTGAACAGTTTTTATGGCCTCGCAACGAATTCGCGGAGGCACTTCATGTTTTCGGGTTCCGTCCGGTGCGTACGTGCGTTGTCCGTCCGCTACCGGAATCTCGTTAGCCGCGGATACTGCAGAATCACCGATCTGGACTTTTGAATGTAACTAGGACAAGTATGTACTATGAGGCCACCAATGAACTGACTAGATTTTGGCCACCTGGAAAGGTTCAAATGTCAAATCACCGGGCCTTAAATATGTCTGATTTCTGGGCTCGTCTACGCACTATAACTTGACAAGCGCGACGCACTGTCGTGTTGATGTAATTTAGCTGTGAAGTATTATTATACGCACCACATGAACTGATTAGTTTGGGACTGAATAGGTCAAAGGTCAAAGCTACCGGCCTTATAATATGTCTGCATTGGGGCTCGTTATCGCGATCAAGGAGAACCCCAATCGGAGTTTTGATGTAACTAGCGACACAGTATGTTATATGAGCACCAATGAATCTGATTAGATTTTGGAGGCTCAAAGGTCAAAGGTCAAAGTTCACTGGCCTTAAATATGTCTGTAGTTGGGTCGTTACCGCGATAACTTGAGAGGGCTGCGTCGGATTGTGATGTAACTTGGCGTGAATCTATGTATTATGACGCACCAATGAAGCATGATTAGATTTTTTGGTGGCTGACAATGGTCAAAGGTCATAAGGTCACCGGAGCCTTAAATATGTCTGATTTGAGCTCGTACCGCGATAACTTGAGGAAACCCCCATCGGCATTTTGTTAACTTAGCACCAGTATTACTATGAGCTACCAATGAACCGAAATAGGTTTTGGGAGCTCAAGGCTCAAAGGTCAGGTCACGGGCCTTAAATTATGTCGGATTTGGCATGTTACCGCGCTAATGAGAGCGACTGGTCGGAATTGTACTATGTAAGTTGGGTGAAGTATGATATAATGAGGCACCAATAGAACTGTATTAGATTTTGCGGGCGGAAAGTGTCAAGGTACCGGCCTTAAATATGTTGATTGTGGGCTGTTTTAACGCGATAATTGGAGCGGGATGGTTCGAGATTGTGCATGAAACTTGGGTGAAGTAATATAGGGACCAACTAAACTGACTTTGAATTTTGCGACTGAAAGGTCAAAGGTCAACCGATGACCTAAATATGTCTGATTTGGTCTGTTCACCATGTTATTGAGAACGGTGGTTGGCAGCCTGTCAGATTTTTATCGTTTTTGCGTGAAGTATTATTACTGACGCACAACTAAACTCATTAGATTTGGAGAGCTCAAAGGTCATAGGATCACCGCTGGCCTTAAATATGTCTGCATTTGGGCTCAGACTGTGATAACCTTGCAGTTGATTTCGGATTTTTGATGTAACTTTGTGAGAAGTATCTTTGTCATACGGCCACCTTTATGATCGATTTTGGTGTTGAAAGGCTCGAGTCAAAGTTTCATCAAGGCCTCCGGTCCGAATGAGCTCTTGTCGCAGTACTTTAAGACTTGCTTTGATGTGGGATTTACTTGTACTGGTCAAGGGTCACATGCGGTTTGTTATTCATTCTATTGAGTCTTGCTACATGGTTACTTGAGCTTTTCAATTTACATCGCTCTCGGATGGGCTGCGGACTGCGGAGGCATAACCCATCGACTGCGCGCAGAATCGAATGCTTGTTTCTGTTGAAATTCAGACGTCCCTAATTGTTGATACGAGAGGAAAAGGGTCGTTTTATATACAGATTAAATAGTCTTTTTTACAGCGAATTCCATCAGTACAAGGTCTTGTACACTGGATGCTTAATGAACTCGTTAAAGGCCCGACAGCATTTAACACTTTAAGATGTTACTAGAATCTATTTAGAACATACTGAAAAGCTTAACTTGTCATCTCTATGTTGGATTTTTTTTTCGCATTATGATCAGTTTGATATTGCGTGTCGATAGATCTTGTTTATAAAATGTGCACTATCTCATATTTATTTTATTATTTTTCTCTGAAATACTATGTTCGATATTCACCGTTTAGTAAGTTCAGTACTTCTTCTAATTTCGCTTTGTTTTTATTCACTCGTTGCAATTTTGCTGATTTTCTCTGTTAGTAACTTTGTATTTCTTTATTATGCTTTTTATTTTGCTGTCGTTTTTGTTTTGTATTCTTGTAAGGGTTGCCATAAACACGTTTTTAAACTTTTCAGGAACTTCCTAGATATTGAAGTGATATTTGATATTGTATTTTTTGAACGATTTGAATAAA
The DNA here is from genome assembly GCA_001188425.1 of Eucidaris tribuloides. Lineage (NCBI taxonomy): Eukaryota > Metazoa > Echinodermata > Echinoidea > Cidaroida > Cidaridae > Eucidaris > Eucidaris tribuloides. Next base: position 8,509 of record JZLH01S0040738.1, read on the forward strand.
TGTATTTGAAATTTGAATTCGCCACTCTACAGGTTCAAACAGCGCTTACGGTTTCATTTGCATTGCCTTCACAACTTCTTCCCGACTACTCTCTAACGGCCTTCCACTTGTCAGTTCCACCTCTGATCCACTATTTTCCTCATTATAATTTTCTTCCATATGCCTTTTCCATACTCCACTTCTGGTCCTTCTCATAAATTACATACATTTTTATGTGAGTGTGTTGAGTGTGTGTTTGTCGTTATCGAGGAAACACGGCAAGTTTTACTATTAATTGGGACGAAATTCTTGACAACTGGCCGAATTACCTTACAGTAACAAACTCCAAATGCGGACGTTCTCTATACCCCTAGACCTTGCTTACTGGTTGTATGCCGAATAAGCACCTCAATTACACAGATTCTAAAACGGTGGACCGTCGCCCCTGGAAGGTACGTACTGCGGTTGTTTACAGTACTATATCGAAACGTCCACAGTTGGAGGCGCGTTACAAACTGCACACACACCCTCCACCACCAACCACACACACACCACCACCATCACCCACAAAACACCACCACACACACCTACACACCACACACACCCACACACACACACACACACACACACACACATATACGTGTAACTGCCGCCAAACGGGACGGTAAAACACACACACATACACTATGTATAACAACATGCAATCGAGGACACACACTCCCATGTACAACATGCAAATCGGGGACGTTTTGTGTATGTGTATGATATTTCACCGGTAACCGGGGACGTTGGGGATGCACACAAATTTTGGGCCATTTTCTAAGGCGCTTTAGCGCCATCTACATTTGATTTCTGGCCATTTTAAAAGTGGGGACCGTCCCTGTTTTTCGAACGTCCCCGATCTGAATGTAGAGTGTCATACTTACGTCCCCGGTTGAAGGCCATTACAAACACACACACACACACACACACACACACACACAAGCACACACACGTGACATGCACACAAAAAATGCCATTTGAGAATTTCAAATATCTGAGTGCATCCACAGTGATACTTTGTAAAGTTCTATGGAATATGAAGAATTAGGAATGAGATGTAAAAACAAAAGGCGCAGCTAGTCTATGAACTGTGACTAAACTCTGTACACCTGTGTATTGTAAGCAGCTGGTCCAGCTCAGTACTGCCATGTGTCTGATATCCATATATTCCACCTCCTTCATTCTCTGTGGAATGAATAAGTCACAAAATTGCCATCTGTGCTAAGCAGCAGTTAAACTCTTTTCTTTTCATTGTCAACAAAGTATGTGCAAAGTTTATGGAGTTTTGGATTCATGGTAGTGAATGAGTTATTTACCTTGTTACACTTCTTTACTGGAAGGTGTAGAATGGTACAATAACATATTTGTATAACCGGGCTCCACACTAACATTTTTTTTCTGCTTGCCCTTTGGGCAAGTGAAATTATGATAATTATCACTTTCAGATTTTTACTTACCCGAATGAAAAATTTTCTTGCCCGCAAAATAAACAATAATAAAAAACATTAAAAATTACCGCTCACTAATTTTAATCTCTAATCTTTATTATCTCAATTCTGAGGGTTGTAAAAGGTGAGATTTCTGGAAAAAAGTGATATGGAATTAGTATAAATTAGCTGAACAATTTCACACATATTTTATTCACTTTTGGCAAGATTTCGGACATTTTTTTTTTCATTTGAGGATCAAAATTTTACTTGCTCTGGGCAAGCAGGCAAGTGCTAGTGTCGAGCCCTGTGTATAACCTTGAGGCTATCTGTTAGATATTTGGTGGCCACATTACTTACCTGGCTTGGAAGGAATCGGTAGTGAAACCATGGACATGCGTCGCTCGTTAATTGATTCATGCACTTGTGTATGACAATGGTGTATAAATAACACATTTCACATGCTGTCCTCCACTGATATACAGATGGTCACCGCAAGTCAGCAAGGCAAATGGGAATGGGAAGTTTTGCAAAATCTAAAATTGGGTGTGCCGAAGATAAGAAATAAGACATATCAGGAGAAGTGGATGTGCAATTCATTTAAAATATAAATTGATTTTGGCAGAATGAGGCAAAAATATTGGATTATCAGGGCTCGAATTTAGCAGGGGCCTTTGGACAATTGGCCCCCCAGAATTGCTACAGGCGCCTTAGAAGCGTACATAAAAAAGCTCGCCTGGCTCCTTAGGTTTAGAGATAAGGCACACAGCCAAATGTGACTGAGTTAACCATGACTCCCCAAACTCAATTTGGCTCCCTAAACAAGTCCTTGAGGAGCCTGACTGGCTCCCTAAAGAAAAAAGTTAAGGTCAAACCCTCATTATATATCCCTTATTTCATCATGATTTTTACAGTTTCTGCCCAGCATAATGTACCATTAAAATTTACAATTGAGTACAGTACGTGTACATGTATATATGTTCATTCAACAATGTCTTTCTTGTTTGGGGAATTTGGCACAGTAGTTATTCCATGACAGGGCTTTACCTTAACTTTTTTCTTTAGGGATGGAGCCAACCAGGCTCCTCTGGGACTTGTTTAGCAAGCCAAATTGAGCTTTGGGGAGTCAGGTTTCCCTCAGTCACATTTAAAGTGATAGACTAACATTGTGGAGCTTCATTTAAACAAATTGTCAAACAAATTTGATATCTGAGCTAACATAGTAAGTGTTCAAATGGACCAAAATAAACACCCTAGAATAACAAAGTAAAGTTATCAGCTGTCATGCAATTATCATGAATAAAATAAAAACTCGGGCCGAGTTTATTAACTAGTTGTAACACACAGTTAAGTCTATGGAGGAATGGGAGCAGTGAATCTGGTCAAACTTACATTTGTCACTTTTTTACAAGCACTAAGAAAATCATGTTTGAAATTACAAGTTTTCAGGGTTACCAATTTTTAGACCTCCATCAATGACACTGGTAGCATGGGCAATCATGCGGCTCATATTTTTTAACTGTGTAAATTAGCCAATTACACATTAACTGTATGCCTGTATCTCTAAAACTTAAAGGCAAGGTTCACCCTGACATCAAGTTGGTTTTAATAAAAGCAGAACAATGAGAGAAACACATTAATGAAAGTTTGGCGAAAATCCACCAAGAATAATAGAGTTATGAGGTTTCAAAGTTTTAATTTTGTGACGTCATATGCGAGCAGATCCCCATATGTCATGTAATATAAATTCAATAAATTGTCATTCTCTAACGGTTCTTGATAACTCAATGTTTTTTTTTTCATAGAAGCCTGTATGAAATAATGTTTCTGATAATATATTAAATGCGCAGGTCAAATAATTTCCAAATTTCTGAGAAAACGGCACTTCATGGAATTTATATCACATGACATATGGGGAGCTGCTCGCATGTGACGTCACAAATTTAAAACTTTAAAATTCCATAACTCTTTTATTCTTTGATGGATTTTCGTCAAACCTTCCTTAATATGTTTCTCTCAATGTTCTGCTTTTATAAAAACCAACTTGATGTCAGGGTGAACCTTACCTTTAAGGAGCCAGGCAGGCTTTTTTCATACACTTCTAAGGAGCCCGTAGCAATTCTGGGGGGCCATTTGTCCAAGGGCCCCGGTGGGCCTGGCCCCCTGCTAAAGTCAAGTCCTGCATGAACAAAATTTGGCAGTTTCTCCTGCACTTGTCTGTATTTATCGTTTGTGGTTAATGGCGATTATGTGTTTACTGGTATCAGCCAAACATGAACTGTTCAATTCTCCCTATCGCATATAGCCGATATCAAGTGATATCACCTCCCGATACCGATATCTGATCGATCGCTTTTGGGATATATACTTCCGGTTCGGGTAAATCGCACAGTCAAACACACATAACACGTCATTCGAACCTCATCAAATTCATAATATTAACACCACGAACCCAAGTAGACATTGATTGACCTGAGGAACAATTTTGAAGAATGTCTCTGTGGCGATTAAAGGACTTTCTTAGTGAAAGAAATGTTCCTACGACCGGTAAACGAAGGAATGAACTCGAAACTCTCGCCAGGAAAGCCGCAAATGTTTGCCCCGTGAGAGAGGGATGCTACCACGCGCACGCCGATTCGGAATGTGAACGCCGGTGTGTGAGGACGGCCGATGGCTCCGTTCATGACCTAAATAAATAAATATTTTATGGATGAAGGACTTGAAAGAAATATTATTCGCAAAATTTATAGGAAAGATTTTGACACGATCCACGAGTACTTTAGCATTCGATATGTATCGCGCTTGCATAAACCGGAAGTTTATTTCCCGATAATTAAGGGTAAAAAATTAGAGCGCCACATGCCGTCAGATTCGGAGAGCTACATGTATATGCGATAAAGAGAATTGCGGATTCTTCCTATGTCTTGCACTAACAGCATTATGTAACCAAATGTTAACATCTTAATTCTAATCTCTTTGAAAATGCAGCTGTCCAGTGTATTTGATATGGACATTTTTTAATAGTGGTGACAATCAATAGATGAAAGAAATGTACTCCATTGACAATCCCATGTCAAGTACATGTAGGTCCATGGTGAAACTACATGTAAAGTACAATGCTTTTGGGATGCATTGGTATGAGGAACCTCAATTGTTAGGGTCTCTGGAACTGAAAAAAAGACACTTGATTCTACAGGTGAAGGATTAAAGCCACAGGCTAACATTGACCACAGTTTAAAAAAATGTGAGCTACATGTACGTAATCCTCCATGCTCCAAGTCCAAGTGTCTTTGATAAAGTCTAAATACGAAGCCCTGAAAAAAAAAACTTGTAATTCAAAATGATTATTTAGTGCTTTAAAAAAGTGAAAATGGTAAGTTGACTGTATTCACCTGCCCATTTCCTTCCATAGACTTACTGTGTGTAGATCTAGGCTACCATATTTTGTACTCAGCCCAAGTGCTAATTGCTTATTCATACATACAGTACATGTATCTTGCCAGTGGCAGCATAAATTCCCAAACTTTTGTATTCTGGGGTGCTTATTTGTCCATTCAAACAATTTTTTTGACAATTTTTTTATTTGAAGCTCCACAATGTTAGCCAGTGACTTTAAGGTCTGGGCAGTTTTGTGTACAAGGCATTTCATCTTGTTTACAAAAAATAAATTGAAGAATGTTTTAATGAAACTTGGCTCGAGGATGTATCACTATTAGACTGATAATATATATGACATCAGTTTTAAAAGGTCAAAGGTCATAGTTAACTTTAATAATTGTGTACTATTTAAACAATACTGTTTATTACTGCAATATCTTGTGAAAGAACCAGAATCTTTGAAACAAAGTCAATCATCCAACCAATTTAAATGCATATCCTTTTTCATACAGTATGTGAAATATTTGTCATACATGTAGCTAATAGAGGGCATTCACAATAGTTTGTGTTGGGGACAGACAGTGGATACCTGTGCAGCTGACGATGGAAAGCTATTGTTGTCATGGTCTGGTGCATGGGTTTGCTGTTGTCCGTTCTCCGGCATGAGTTGTGTGGGAGCCCTCTATACATATATGGATTTGTGAGTGAATTATTCATTCAATTTGTCATGTAAATGAATGGACTCTCACATCATCGACTTATACCCCTTTATACAGTGTGTCCCAG
>JZLH01S0040755.1:4109-15152 GCA_001188425.1 Eucidaris tribuloides
GATGTGCCTCCCCGATGGACCGCCTTTTCACAAGAAATCCCTAAACATGAGTTTATATTTTAAGTTTTTACGAGAACTCCCTAAACAAGGCTACCCTTTTCTTAAAATTTGCACCTAAGGATGGGTCGCGTGTTTTACATTTCGGGCCTCACACCTCGTCAAAAAATCCCATTACCCACTACTCAGGTATAATTCATGCTAAACTAGGAATATCACATGTATAAGCTCTATAAAGTTTTTGGAGTCTAACGGAGAGGGTTGATGAAATATAACATTTATGTTAAAAACAGACGAAATTTGAAGACATTTTTATGTTTTATGGAAGCGCAATTCTTTATTGCTACATTCATTTCAACAAAAATACAAATAAAGTACACACTGTATTTACAACACAGTTTGCATCAACTATGACTGGTTATTCAATCACATCGTCACTATAACATATAGATCAGAGTGTTTCGTTACATTGCACATCATGTATTCATTAAGTTAAAAATATATATCTATTTATATTAAGTACCCCATGTACAATCTCGATAGTGTTTCAAAGGTGAGTGTGCTATATTTAATGGTGAACAATAGTATTCATGGTGGAGAAATGTGTACATTTTTGTATAAAGTGCAGTGCGTGATGGATTGTTCGCTTTGAGTTAATAATCTTTTAACAGTATAAAATATATAACTTATGTATGCTATACCTCTTAATTTAATTAGTATAAAATGGTAGAGATTAACGAATTTATAATATTATGTACATTTAACCACACATGTGCTTAATGTTGTATCACCCGAATTTAACGATTGACAAATATACTGGAGTAGATTCAATCGTGATTTGAAAAAACAACAACTTGATATGACTTTCGGAAGATGTCTTATCAGGCGAACCACGAAATAATACTACTAGAGCTATAATGATAGACAAAATGATAAGAATTATCACCTCACCTGGTATCCATTCGGCCGGATAATTCAACTTTAAAATAAAATCATACTTTTAGAAATACTCATGAGCCGAGTGATGTTCTGTATTAAGAAGAATTTGGCTGAAGTGTGATTATTTAAGATTTGTTTTAAAGGTTCTCTAATACCATAGTTTTTTATGTGTATTATCTCCTTCAGTAGTCAACGAAATTGTTTGATAGAGGCATACTTTCCATACGAAAGAAGTTTTAATTTATTATTATTTTGAAGAGCTGAGTTCCGAAAGGTGCCATATCCTTTTTTTTTGGCAAATTAGACAAAGCGTACTTTTTGTCAGAGTTTGTACACGCGCCTACGGAAAATACATTAAAGTAAAACACGAAATATTTCGTATATGATCGTGCAATTATATTACAAACTTTATTCTGGATATAGCTAAATACACGACTCACCAATGCACTGATGTTAATATTTGTGAAAATAGATTTAGCATCTTTTGGGACTAAGCTCGTCACATAATAATATATACAATGCCGAGTCTGGTCAAGACCTTTTGTTTTAACAGAAGTATATGGAGAACTTCATTCCAAAAGGCTTTAAAGTCACTGTCTAGTCACTGGTTACAAGACAAGGTTATGTATTTAGCTATATGGAACGGGATCTGGAGCCAATTACAAACGCTAATACTAAACATTATGTATTTAATTTTCATCTTACTTTAGGCACGTGTACAAACTTGTGATAAAATATCATTGCATTTCACTCCAAAAAAATACCAAACGTGGTTTAAAAGTTAAAACAAAATTAAAGTTTTGGTCCATTGGACCAGTTTCATCTATCTTACATGTACATAAAGTATGGTATTTTCACTAGAAAGCAACATCAAATTTACCGGAAAAATTGTTCAGAGTAATATACTGTCTTTTAAAATTATCAGCGAGCAGATATCTGTATGTAAATTTCCTATGACAAAAATGTTAGGGGCCCCGAAATTTAAATTCTTTATTAATTTCTATAAAAGAAATAGAAAAATTGTAGAGCCTGTGATTTTTAGGGCATGAATGATTGATAAAGGTCTGTAAAAACACCGTAGAAAATTTTATTTTCACAATTTATCAAAACGATACACCACCTTTAAAGACAATGATAACAGTTTGAAATTCTGAGCTTCATAATCCTCCATGCTGCAAGTGTCTCTTAAAAGGTCTAAAAACGAATCCCTGAAAAAAAACTGTACTTCAAAACGATCATTTTGTGATTTAAGAGAGAAAATCCATGAGTGCAATTAACAGTAACTGAAGCATTATGTTTATCCACACATATCTTGCCAGTGGCAGGAAAACCTTCCAGTGAATGTTTTGTATCCTAGGGTGTTATTAGTCCATTCAAATACTATAGCTCCGATGTCAAAGTTCGAGTACACACAAAGGCCACAGTGTTAAATATATTGTCTTTAAGTGCCTTACTGGAATCAAGATCTCCATATGGATCCTTCGGGAGGAAGCCGGGCCACAATATACCCTTCCATCTATCTTATATGTTTCGTTTGAAGCAGGTCCAATAATAAGGGAGGGCAAGTTTGTGGAAACAAGAGAGAGAGCGAGAGAACTGAATCTCCTGGTATCAAACAAAACAATAACAATACTTTTATCTTATAAATACCTGAATTTGCAACAATGTAGGGAATTCAAATTGAAAACATGTACAAAATGTACCATGCCGACGCCATACAAAACAACTTGGCGTGAAAGGAGAAGATCACTGCATTACATTCTTATCTCATTTATTTCTTGTTAAAGTGTTCACATTGGTTGTTTCCTGTATTGTGAGAAATCGTCGTTTTCATATGTCCCATACCGCACTTGATAATCGAGCGACTAATCAACGTTCGGATTTTTTGTTGAGGTGGAGTATGGGCAAATGGCTACCGCGGAGGAACCCTTATGTGCGTATCCTCTAGAGTCACCCTCGAATCATTTAAAAACATGATAGGTGAAAAATAACCGATCGTTGAAGAATACTATCGTGTGTATATCTTGTTTGTCAGTTCTTATTATTACACGATTTATGTCACTATTTGGTATTTTGTACGTTCAAACATTGTCCAATTTCTCCCGAATGCACTCGCTTCGACTCGGGACTGCCAAGAGACAACATATCAACATCCTCATCCTCCGTTTCAGGACACGCCCCATTTGTACCATTGCCCTCCTCTTCCTCTTCCTCCTCCTCCTCTTCCAGTCGCTTCTTCTCTTCTTCCCTCCGCGCCGATTCTGCCGGATGTCTCGACCGGATATGCCGGTCCAAGTCCCGTCTCCTCACCAGAACCTTCCCGCAGTACTCACACCTGTAGGGGGTATCACCTTCCGCATGGAGACGAATGTGTTTGTTCAGATTGCTAGGGTCACCAAAAGGCCTCAGACAAACCTTACATTTGAGAGGTTTATATCCGGTATGCGTGCGCAAGTGGATCTTGAGTCCGTACTTTCGTGAGTAAAGTTTACCGCAGTATATGCACAGATGTCCGCGTTTGTTCTTTCGACTAGTCTCCTGAAGATACGAGTACTGGGTTTCACCGACCTGAAAAGAGGACGAGGTCCCCTGGACCGGTAAGTGACTGTGGTCCAGTCCTGCAAACTTTGATAGGTCCATTTCGTGAGGAGGTGGGATGGGATGAGACGGTTGGACAAATTTGAGAGGGCCTGGTATCGGAACTTTGTATGGAAAGTAAGGATGTGTCGCGCCATTATAGAGTTCGCGGTGGTGCACTGGTGGTAAGATGCTTCCGTATCTTGCTATCGTTGGCATGACGGGCTGGAAGCAGCGAAATGGTATATGCGCATACGGATCAAGTGGTCTGTGCAGCGTTCCGATTCCTGTTGGTATGGAGAGTTGAGTCTTGAACGCGAGAGGATCAAAGGGATTGGCGTTTTTGTCTAGAGCAGTTGGTGACCTGATGGTATCACCACTTGAACTTTGACTGTCATTATTTTTGCTTACAGGATGGTTTAACATTTTGTCCACGGAAAACAATACACTGGATTCCTTTCGGGCTGCGTCGGTTGAACTTATTGCGTTATTGATTGAGTTTTCTGTTGATTGCGTTGATGACGGCGAATTCGTCTTGCTAAATACACGAAACCCAACTTTTTCCTTCTCTTTAGGACTCCTCCGCAAGGAAGTTTGGAGTTCTGTCTTGGTGTGTGGTTTGAACGCGGAGCCAACCTCGCCTCCGTTGCTATGCGAAACGGCAGCGTTGTTAAGGGTGATGCGGTCGCAACACTTGTCCATCCGGCTGGGCCCGTTGTCGACGACGTCGACAGGTGTCCTACAAAAAGAATTCGAGTCGCCAAACGATCGAGGAGCAACTCGCCTGAAGGCACTCCCAAGCCTCGCGGAGTCTTTCGTCCGTGATGAGTCCCTCCGTCCCAAAGGACCCGAAGCTGTCACCGCGGTCCGGCAGAATGACTTCAGATGGGACTTCAGAGCGTTTGGGTAGCGGAACTTCCGGGAACAGACAGGGCAGATGTAACCGTCATCACCTGTACGAGTAAAAGAAACATAGACATGCTGTCAGATTATAGAATGACAGATAAGACGTCGTTCACTGGGCAAAAGGACATGAACGCTGCATGCGCATTCTGTTGGGTACACAATGATTATATCTTGATATTAAAAGCATAATTTAACCCTTTCAGTATCATACTACTCACAATGTTGAATGCAAAGTCCAGGTAATTCTATTGCATCAGTACTCAGAGGGTTAACTGTTTTCCGGTATTTTAAACTCTGAGCTACATAATCCCCCATGCTACACGTGTCTTTGATGACGTTTAAACAAATCCCTAAAAATTGCATTTCAAAACAATCCTTCACAGCTTTAAAAAAATGAAAAGTCTATTTACATATTTTTTTTATATAAATACTTTACGCAATTTACTATACATTCCATTTTCCTATTATTTTGGTGTACATCAAAACCTCATGTTTCATTCCTCAATGCCATTTATATTTATTATATTTATTATTATTATTATCATTTTGTAATTATTATATTTATTATTATTATTATTATTATTATTATTATTATTATTATTATTATTATTATTATTATTCTCATGCATTTATACACGCTCTTCATAGTACAACTATATCACTGCGTTTACAAAGATATCATAATTGTTACTTGGGGAAAAGGTATGTTTTTAACAATCTCTTAAGCAAGGAATAAGCAGATTTACGGGTTGGAAGTTTGTTCCATTCCTTGGCTGCACTCACAGTAAATGTACGATCACCTGCTCTGGTACGAGTTTTGGGAATTGAAAGACGAAATGGATCTGTACCAGACCTAAGATTTGGTCTCAGTGGACAATGAAGTGTATTTATAAATAAAGGATAAATATTTGCAGATACAGAGTTAAGAGTACAAGAATCCGATTAAACGGAGAAAGGGTTGGTTTGAGGGAAATCCTGAGAAAAAAATCCTGATGCGATTGGAATGGCTGTCCCGTTTTCCACAAATCACCTGATTTCTCATTCATGGTATTGAAAGCCTTGCCAAAGAAACACGAAGTTTTGGCAGGGCGATGTGTATCTCTCTGGTGTGCTCATTGTCCAATTCCATAGTCCTCGTTATCTTACAATCCCATAATACCGGTACCATTAATACGTTGCAGGAGCACCCTCTATTCTTAAAAATGCCAAATTCCACCTTATTAACGTTTATAAATCCACCACTCTAATACCAAATAAAGAAGGCATAGGAAAAAAGAGGAAAATAAAGTGAAGGTTCCCTAAAATATCTGTTCGCATTTAAAACCAGGACAAAACCCAAAATCACTCACAAAGGTTGGGGAATAAGTAGGCAGGTTTTGTGCTCAGCCGGACAGGTGAGGAGGTATTGTTAGAGGATTTGTATGTTTTGAGAGATCATCAGATAAAGGACTTTCTTTATCTGCTGTGCTACTAAAATCCTCCCCCGAGAGTGAGAAACTTTCTTGAGTGCCAGCTATAAGTCGAGGATTGTCATTTTTGTATCAAACAGCGGTAGCCGGACTGGTCACAATATAACCCCTTCTTCTACTACTTCTGCCTTCGTCTTTATTCATATACTAGTATATACTATTTAGCATACCTGGATGGCGCTTAAAACTAATCAGCAAGTTCTTCCTTCTAATTTCTTTTCACAGGCGAGGGGAACAGAAGTATGGTATTGCAATAAATCCGGATTGGAAAATTCTTACCGAATAAAAAATACCAAAGAGATTTCTTACACAGCACGTGATAACTGTTCACGGTTTGGCTTGTATACCAACAGAAACCATATGCATGAAAGGCAGATTATTACCCAAGCATCTTATCAAAATACGAGTCCCAACAAAGATATTCTGAGCTGTAGATTACGCTAAATGTTCTGTAAGTATTAAAACAGGAGTGTGTAGTACACATAAGCCGATTTGACTTATATGTATACCCTTAACATTACGTCCAATATTCTGGCGTTTGGGATGAAGATAATATCATTTTTTTTTTCATATGAGCAAAATTGTCTTTAGAAAAAATAAACTGACGACTTACTATCAATTCCCGTGGAAATGATGCAGCATTGCATTACGCATTATGTTTGTTTTGACGTTCTTAGATGTCATTACATCGTCATAAAAAAGTATACGGTTAAATTGTGACAAAGTGATGTGCAAATAAGTGGTGAATAGATGAATATAATACATATTATTATTATTCATATTAAAACACTACAGTTGCAATGTACATCAGAAAAACCGGGAGTCCACTAATCATAGGTATGAATGTTTCATTGAACCTTCGGATAAACGAACCTAATTATACACTGTAAAAATACTGAAAACGTTCATAAACACTTTTCTGTAACACTTTATAAACACTTGAAAACGTTTCATAAACACGTTTAAGTGTTTAGCTGTTGAAAATCACAAACGAGTCAAACATTGTTGTGAAGATTTAAACACTTAAGTGTTTAGGTGTTCATAAAAATGTTTGTTGACGCGTTTATGATGTTCAACACCTAAACATTTAAATGTGTTTTTGAAACGTGTTCAAGTGTTTATAAAGTGTTTATACAAGTGTTTTAGTATTTTTACGATGTATCAAACGTTTCAATACGACCGACCTGCTGTTGCAGTATTATTAATTCATAAATTTGAAGGGCCTTCATAACTATGACATCGAATCTTCTCAGCAAACATTTACAGCATCGCGCTCCTCAAGTACATTCAGGTCCTAAATTTGCGAGATATTAGTGCTAAGAAGTCATAAACTCTCTGCATATGACTTGAGCCTTTTCATTTACTGCAATTGCTTGGTATATCATCTTCTGGTTATCACAATTACTATGGAAAGTACACGCTTACTAAACCACTTGATTTCAAAAGACTATAACTTTATATAAATGCATTAATTTGAAAGTTTTCGAATTGCGAAATTTATACGTTAACACGATATATTGAATGTAAATAAATACTAATAAGAATATACATCCTATTCTAGAATAGTAATCTATATAGCAGCCATAGAGTGATAATTGTCATGTTCAACATTTAAAAATCGTGATATCAGTTAACATGGTTAATACAAAAATAAATTTCGTGATGAACGCTTTCCAATGAGGCAGTCATGAAAGACAGTGAATAGTGTGACTTTCCTTGTATGCGATTTTGATAATTTTCTTCACCTTCAATACTAAATATGACTTTTGGATATATGCCAACTAAATAAAAGCAACCACTATCAAGAAAAAAAAAATAACTTCACATTCTCTCACCTCTCCAGAAACTTCCAGCATTTTGTTAAATTCTTCCCATGAAAAGTTTTCTTCGTTAAACTGTTTTCTTTTATAGGTCCGTGAAAGCACTCTGAGAGAATTCTTGGCGAACTAAATATTCCGACACCTTATACTCAAAGGTCTCTACAGGTCTGTGCCGGTTTATTAAATGGATCACGAGGGGACAATTGGAAGTTGTTTACAAGAAGTAAGTTACAAGATACCATGAATAAGTCAAGATAGAACCGACCGGTACAAGAAAGGGCGCGCATCGATTTTTACGGAGGAAGCAGAAGCGGTCGATTTATCAAATACAATGATTCCAAAAAGACGTCGGGGCTGAAATTTACTTTGTGACGAAGTTTAGAAAAGGAGATGAAACTTTGATCATTTCTTGAATTTATATACTCACAAAAATTACTCTTATACATGGATATTTTTTTGGATTATTTAGGTATTTATTTTGCTTAAACGCGCATTTTATTTAAAGACAGTAAAGAGACCGACGCAACTTTCTATTTCGACAAATTCCTTCAAAATGCTTGACATAGGATTGTGTGGTAAATGGGGTACTGAAATAAGGCTTATCTAACCCCTACTGCAGCGCGTTGAATAAGATAGAATTAGTTAAACTTAATTTCATTAAACAAAATGTTTTTTCCCTAATTTATCGAAATGTGTCTTATTTTGTCAATAATATCATCAACAAATCATAACTTCACTTCCAGTTGTCTACAGAAGATGGAGTAGATGCTGTTCCCGCCAAATAAACCAACTTTTCGTTTCTTGATGGTGGGAGCAACTGATACTGGTAAACAATTACTCTTTATTTGTTCCTTTACAGATATTGAAATAAATTTTTTTCTCCCCAACCTTAAATAGAGGATAAAGGTGAAAAACCTAATGATTTTGTGGTTGATTTAGCGTGGAAAGAGGACCGTTGCGCTGCGAATTGACCACCTGACGATCGGCCTGTCCGCACTATCGATTCGGATCGATCCAGAACATGTTTTCCACCCGTAAACCTGAAATTCTTTATCGATTACCGTCTTCAATCTGAGCCCGCCGGGCATATATTGGGCGCACAAAGAAAGGACCCCGAAACTTATGTGTCCTTAAGGCCGGAGGATACCCGTCGCGAAGCACATGGATGTGCGGTTGCCTGGCGAAAGTGCTTGATGCAGCATTGTCTGTCGTAGCGACGCGTTCAAAACATGACGCACATGCATGGTTATTGAGTAACATTATACAATAATGTCATTTTCCTTTTTTACATCTACTCATTATTATTTGTACATCGACACATCAATAGTCCTCACTGCGCAACATTTTTTCTTTTTACATTTACTCATTATTTGTACATCTCACCACATCAATAGTCCTCACTGCGCAGCATTGTGTTACAACAGTGATTGTAAGGATTAAGAACATGAATTCTATTTATTTATTGGATTCGTGTCTCGTCAAACTCTCCCGTTAACATTAACCGTTATACGATTGCACATCATTATAGGGATGGAATTCAAATTCAAACAAACTTTGAATTTTTTGTTCACAAATAAGCAAATTTACTTTTAATTCTTCGAATACACTTAAAACTTTATTTTATTTGAATTATGGATTTAAATACTTATCTCACCCCACCTTTTCTACAGTTGAAGGACATTCTATACTAAAAAGCCTGGTCCCTTAAAGTTTCATACCTGGTCATCTGACTTTTTTTTTTAATTTATGAACTATCAAGCAGTATTTCATATGTTTGGAATATCTCATCTCCAAACTTGACACACAAAATGCAACTAACACATTAAGTTTGTAAACATTCACCACTTTCCACAAGCATGGAATGGGATTTATGGTATTGTATAAGCATCGTAGCAATTATCATTGAACAGATGAATTTTGACAACGTGTGCACTAATTGCGATGGATAACAAAACAAAAGATGTGAGAGCTAATAATATTAAGCCATTGATTCCCGGGTATGGATCTACCCCGTCTCAAACGCATAGACGCATCCATTATCGTCAAAAGATATACCACCTAAAAAAAAATCCTCGTTCCAAAGTCTAGGTGACAATACTAATTGCGATAATTCGGTTGGAAACATGACAATATTATACGTTTCCAGGCATTAACCGTTCATGTCGATTAATACAACGGCTTGAAATAACGGGTTTAATGGATTCCATAATGACGGTCCTTTTTACTCCGACGGATCGGGTTTGAATGGGAGGTGTCGCAAGTGGCAGCGTCGCGGGCTGTTAGGCCCCGAGGCGTTAATCGAAGCTATGTTTGTCCTAGCCGCCGAAGGCTTCCCTCGTTTTCACCACCTGTGGCCGCCTCGCCGCTTCGACTCACCTGTGACTGGGTCACGTGACGCCGTTTCGGCTTCGATCGGGTGGCGAGAGGGCAGCAATGAGACACCGAGAGCGATGCACGCTAACCCTTTCGGCACCACTATTAAATACTACATTGAAAATCTATGGAAATCGTTTTTTCAATGACACTGAGAAGGTTAACTGGAAATAGCAGGAGTAAGCAGTCCTGAATTTAGGTTAAAGGCATCGTATAATAATGTTTCCAGTTAAAAAAAAAATCTGAGCTTCATGATTCCTCATGCTACCAGTGTCTCTGATAAGGTCTAAAAATGAAGCCCTGAAAAAAATAATTGCAGTTCAAAACGATCATTAAGTGCTTTTAAAAGTAAAATTCATTGAGCAACCATTCCATTTCTCCCCCATAGAGTGCTGTGCTGCAGAATTTTCATCGGCCGAGAATAATTCATGTGCCAATTTGTATCTGTACATTGTCTGAACTTTTGTGTTTTAGGGTGTTTCCATTCAAACACTGTCAGATATAGCAAAGTTTGACAATTTTATATAGTGTCTTTAAATTGAAATAGCAGGAGTAAGCAGTCCCGAATATAGATTAAAAGATAACTCACAGACATCGTTTTACAATGTTTCCAGTTCTTAAAATCTGAGCTACAAGATCCGCTTCTTGATACTAATGTCTCTGATAAGGTCTAAAAATAAAGCCGTGAAAAAGAATAGTTCAACACAATCATTGTGTACTCTTAAAAAGTAAATCTCAATGAGCGACCATATTCGTCCCCTTCCCATAGACTATATAGAATCTTTATATTCACATATTTTTGCTAGTGACAGCAAAACTGCCTAAAATTGTGTGTTGTATTTGTCCACTCAAACACTATGATATATAGGTCAGAAATCAAAGTTTAACCATTTTTAAATGGCCGGGACTTCCACAAAATGTTAGACAGTGTCTCTATATGTACTATAAATCGTTGTGAGAAG
>JZLH01S0040755.1:15202-32264 GCA_001188425.1 Eucidaris tribuloides
AAAATTTGTGGGTTCAATTTACATCACAGTCATACTTTACTGAACGCTTTACTCTTCAAGCATTTTTTCAGAGGAATTCCTTCCAGTGTTGGTATATGTTTCGACTCCTTTAAATCTTGGAGTAACTTGGACTGTTCCCAATAGTCGTTTTGGTCTAAAGGATGGTTTACTTCGAACAAGCAGAGTTCATATTGGTGTACTAAGAAGTTCTGACAAGCAAGAAGAATGCTCAATCAGACTCTACGTGGCAAAGTGGAAGCATAACGACAAAAAAAAAATATTAAAGTGAAGTGGATATGAGCAGGGCACTTATTTAGAACAAAACGTGAACCAAGAAATTCCACAAAACGGCAACCAAGAACTGGCAAAACAAGAAGAGGCAGACAGATAAGAAGATGAAGACGAGACATAAGACAACTTATACAAACACAGCAACATAAAATAGAAAGGCGGCGGATAGAGGTGAATGGAAATTGATCGAGGAGGGCTTCATCCAACAATGGTTGAACAATACCTGATAGTGATGTTGATGGTGGTGGTGATGATGATGAATGATGATGATGGTGATCATCATCATCATCATGATCTTGATTATAATGATGGGGAGGAGGAGGATGGTGATGATGGGGATGAGGAGGAGGAAGAGTTGAAGAAGAAGAAGAAGAAGAAGGAGGAGGAAAGAAAGAAAGAAAGAGAACAAGGAAAGAATGAAGAGACAGATAGAAGAAGGAAGACTAAGAAGAAGAAGAAGAAGATGATATTGACAAGTTAGATCCGTCGAATGTACCTTTTGTAAGATATGATGATGGCTGCCACGTAATACCCGAAGAAAGCTATCGATTAATCGACCACAACCTTCCCCCGAACTGGTGGTAAACACTCCGGGACACAAAGGGAACATGTCTTGTCTTTATGTCGCTGATTACAACTGAAGCTTGTTTGTCGCGGAACACTGAAATTCATGCATCTTTAATGAAAATCGCGCGCGGCCTCACCCTCACAGACGCGGCCGGATAACGGGTATACGTGGCATCGATGTGTGACTACAGACAGAAGTGGGAAGGGCAAATCTGGAGCTGCTCTAAAAGTCTACCTCGCCCAAATTCTAACTTTTTGAAAAAACAGTCCTTTATTATATTCTGGATCAAACCTTCCTAATACTCTGACCGTAGAGATCAGATTTATCGATACTTTATCATTACTTCCGAGGGCAAGTTTACACTTTCTATTCTGCTCTTTAGGTTTATTTGCGTGTTTCATTAGTCAAGACTTTAATTGAATTAACTTGGTAATTAATTTGTTTATGTCATCGATGTATGATTGTTTTCTCCCTTTTTCAATTTCTTGTTAATCACTTTTTAAGTTAGGTTTTATTGGGATATTGCAACAGTCTTTTGTTGTCTGTTATTAATGCTATATTATTTTACTGTATTATGTTTATGTGTTTGTTTTCATTTAATTTTGTATTTAGAATTCCCTGCCTTGCTGCAAAGCAACTTTTCAGCTGATTGCAGACCTTTCACCGTGATGAAACTAATAATACTCAACTCAACTCTACAGTGTGTCTAAAAAAATGCGCAAGAAAAGTGCTCCCTTTTTGGCAATAAGAAAAACTGCTGTGACTTTATGATTACAAATTCATAGTCCAGGGCATAGTCTTAGCTTTTAAATGTCATTCGTTCTGTTCAATTTGCTTATTTTTATCTCGAGATATGTTTAGTTAAACACGAAAGAGCAAAATTAATTATGCCACTTTTGTTAGGGAAGAGGACCTGATGCTATCATTGATTGGAGTAAAAGTGGCACAATTGTGATTTACTCTTCGTTTAACTAAACATATCTCAAGATTAAAACAAACAAATTGAACAGAACGAACAGCATTTGAAAGCTAAGACTATGTGCTCTTGGCGTTTATGTATGGTTCACGTCACAAAAGTATTTTCTAATTGCCAAAGAGAAAGAGGGCACTTTTCACTTGCACATTTTTGATACTGGTTCTGCTTTCAAATATGCGACCATATAGAGGCAGTTTATCGTTTTTGTAATTGGTGTAACATTAACTTTTATTCCACAGTATTGCTGAGTGTGTGTTTTCTTTAATCAAAAATCTATTAATGCCTTGAATATCACACACTTCAAACGCATCCATTTTTTAAATTGCCATTTTTACCGTAGGAAATATCTGCTCACTCTACATTATAAAAACACAATTCGTCATTATAAACAATTTTCTGTGGATTTAATGTTGTTTTTCTGATGTTTGGCATGATGATACCATACTTAAAAACACAGTTATATTTTTTTTTTCTGATCAGCCAAAACTGTGCTTTGGTTTTAAAACGCCAAAGTCAAATCATACTTGAACTTACAATTCCTACTTTTCTTCTTGAAGACGAGTAATTTACTGACTGACATATCTCTGTAAATGTCACGGAGCTAATTCCCACTCCCTCAGGAGTGTGATTAGGGACCACTCGTTTTGGAACTGAATTTCGTAGCTAGAATATAAATAGAGCAGGAAAATCCGTTGTTTTGGAGCTAAATTTTTCACTCTCTTAAAAATTTTAGCTCAGAAATTTATCTCCAAAAGGGGTGGTCCCTAATCACACTCCTTATAAGGAGTGGGAATTAGCTCCGTGAGACTTAGTGTAAGAAACCTATAAGGAAAATAACTGAGAGAAATAAAAGTTTCAAAAGAAATGGCATCAACACTATTCGTATAGGGAAAAATGTATCGAAAGATTTGGATACAATATGGCAACCATCTGACACTTTAGCCAAGAAGTATAAGATGGTAAACTGGAAATGGCCGTATCATTCTACATAATCAATGATTACCATAGTAAATAATTTTCAAAATGTCTCCAAATTCATGAATGTTTTCTCGCAAGAGAAGCAAGTGATTGGAAATGTCACTCATCTTTTAACATTTAAAAAAAAATAATTGTAATGAATTTGCATTATTTTTCTTGTTGGCAGTTGTCACATTTTGGTTTCAAAACGCATTATTGTATTTTGCAATACCTGCAATTTACTCTAATATTTCACAGTGGCTATTCTCAACTTTTCTTTCAATTGTTACATTAAACAAGACAACCTTAATAATTACTTTTCACGTTTACTCTGCTTCTAAAGCATTAAAAGTACATTCATTTCGATTGTAAAGTGTGCGTGTGACAATCGCCAGAGTTTACGCCATGCAAAGACGTTTTATCATACAAATCATAGAGAACACTCTGTACCTTTCTGTATCGCTACGACTTAATGTAACACATTAATAATTTCTTCCAAATTGCTTTAAAAAGTAGCATGTTTGAATGATAAGGAAGCTTTTTAATCTGCAACTCATCAGGTTATCACGCAGATATGAACAAATTACAGGAACAACCAAGTGGACCAACCATTTATACTGAAAGCTAAAAGTCAAAATCCATTGTTAAAACTGAGACGAAGTGCTTGTAATTTGTTCATATCTGCGTGATAACCTGATGAGTTGCAGATAAAAAGAAAGCTTCCTTATCATTCAAACATGCTACTTTTTAAAGCAATTTGGAAATGTTGTAGTACCAATAAATTTTTCGTTAATTAATTACCTGTTGATAATAATTTAGTGAACACATAGGCCTATATCTAGAAGTTACGAGGTATTCCCCTCACCTGAGAAGCCAACCATTTGACACGCCGAGCCCGACCAAATCCCGGACCACGAAAGTTTAAGAAACCAGTCTGTCTCCAACAGGTGTGAAAGAGAGCACTGACACGACGAGATAACTTCCCGATAATTATAGATTCTAGCCCTACTTCAAGGAGTCCCACGAAAAAAAAATCCCGGGTACTCTCGGCAACGTAAAATATCCGTCAATCGGATTAACAAGACAGAACCCCTTTGATGCGATTCTCTTTCTTCTCCTCTTTTTTTTTCACTGTCCCCTCTTCTGATCCACCATTGGTTTGATACTCCTCTAAATGTAGTTGGCTGCTAATTGTCATTCAGTTGAACAGTGTATGCACACACATGTTACTTAATTCTTGTCCGTGAATAGGAAGTCAGCGAATCTTGATCTCCCCGCAGGGTTAAAGAGCCGATACAACAATTTGAAGAGAAAAGACCAAGAAGCTTTTTTTTTTCATTAAATCTGCTTAATACGGTAATACCATAAGCGGTTAGCCTCTAGTACAGGCCTCTATTCAGAGGTCTGTAACCGTGTTTGCAGTTTTTTGTCAGAGGTAATAAATGTTTGGGGTGACTTAACGGATTTTCGTTATTCTATGTCCCCTGCCTGAACGGATTACAGACAATAGACTTGTCTTCTATTGTTGGTCAACACAGCTACCAGGAGATTCAGCAGGGAAATTGAATCACCAAACTAACGGACAACCGTTTACTCGAGAAAAAAGTTCTTCTTTCACCACGTACATGTCAAAAAGGGAATTTGATGGAAGGGTTAAAGCATATTTGAACAAATTACTCATAGATAACAACCAGTCAGTTAATTTGAAAACAAACAAACGATCTTATTAGACAATGTCGAGAAGAAACAGTTTATTTTCTGTAATACATATTTTTGGTTAAGAAACTGAATAGTATATCTCGGTTACCTTGTATCGTTGCAAAACTTTCAGGAATGTTTTAATATGTTTTAATTTGATTTAATCTGTACAAGGAGGTATAATCTTCTACGGCACGCCCTTTGATCTGGCAGATTCGATCCGTATTTCAATCGCGCGCACGTCAACGTCACCATGGTAACAACATTACAAAGAACCCGCCCTCCCAATTCCATCCAAAACTAAAAGAGATGATTTTTTTTTTACGTTAATTCCTACCCCTGCACAACATTTTAGATGATGCGACTCCACCTGTACTCAAGGCAAATTCATAAATTTAAGTCTACTTTCGGACTTTTATTAATAAGATTAAACATATCGTACATGTGCGTGGGTTGACACCATTGTACTGCGTTGCATGTATGTATTAAGGATGAAGAAGAAAGTAGTAGTAGTAGTAGTAGTAGTAGTAGTAGTAGTAGTAGTAGTAGTAGGAGGAGGAGGAGGGGAGGGGAGGAGGAGTAGGAGTAGGAGTAGGAGTAGTAGTAGTAGTAGTAGTAGTAGTAGTAGTAGCAGTAGTAGAAGTAGTAGTAGTAGTAGTAGTAGTAGTAGTAGTAGTAGTAGTAGTGGTAGTAGTAGTGGTATTTGTAGTGGTAGTAGTAGTAGAGGTAGTAGTAGTAGTAGTAGTAGTAGTAGTAGTAGTAGTAGTAGTAGTAGCAGTAATAGTAGTAGTAGTAGTAGTAGTAATAGTAATAGTAACCGCAGAAGCAACAGAATTAGTGCCAACAATCACACCAGTATAACAGCAGCAGCTATAATAACTGAAGTATATATCAGCGGCAACAGTAGTACTGTTTCATGACACCACTTGAACTTATACCCTTTTGGTTATGCTACGGTATTTCAGTCATCTATAACCCCAACCTCATATTATACAGTATCACGTTTGTTTGATATTTTAGTGAAAAGAGAGAACACGTTATGCACCATCAAACTTGTGGCAATACATTGCTCACGGACATAAGAAAATAATCCTACACCAAGACTATAACCTCGTACCTTAATTCATGGATCAGCCTTTCCTTTTCACGCTGATAAAGGCAAATCACGACATTTTCGCCATTAATGTCATCATTACGCCATTACGCGTGTGGAAAATCGCCATTTTGTTTAAAGTTTTTTTGCGTTCAAATTGACGGGAAGAATATTTTTTAGTAAGCTTTACGAGGTTTTCAAGCAGTGATAAATTGGTGATTGATTCTATTCATACAACATCTGTAGTATTATGTTCAGTATATCTGATTCACAAACCAAACGACCTCATCCGAGAATGGGTGGTGAATGGGTCCAACTGCGTGGTAAGAAAAGGAACTAAAAATACGCCAATGATATGGGCGGATTCATAATTTTGTAAAAGAGTGGAGTCGCTGCTCAAGAAGGATTCATATGAGAGGAGGAGGGGGCAGCAGCAGATGGAGGACAAGGGGGAGGGAGGATGAGGAAGAAGAAGAAAAAGAGGAGAAGGAGAAGAGGAGGAAGGAGAAGAATAAGAGGAGGAGGAAGACGAAGAAGAAGGAGGAAAAAAGAAAGAAGGAGAAGAAGAAGAAGAAAAGAAAGAAGAGAGAAGGGAAGAAGAGAAGGAAGAGAAGAAGGAGGAGGAGAGAAGAAAAGAAAAGAATGAAGAGAAGATGAAAGGAGAAAGAAGAAGAAAGAAGAAGAAGAAAGAAGAAGAGGGAGGAGGAGAAGAAGACGAAGGGGGAGAAGAAAAAGAAGAAGAGAAAGAAGAAGAAGAAGAAGAAGAAAAGAAGAAGAAGAGGAAGAGGAGGAAGATGAAGAGGAGGAGGAGGAGGAGAGGAGAAGAAGAGAAGAAAGAAGAAGAAAAGAAGAAGAAGAAGAAGGGCAGGAGGAAGAAGTAGGAGGGGAGAGAGAAGGGGGATAAGGTGAAGAAGAATATGAAAAAGGAGGAGGAGGAGGAGGAGGAGGAGGAGAAGGATAGTACAAGAAATAGAAGAAAAGGAAGAAGAAGAAGAAGGAGGAGGATAAAGGAAAAAGAAGGAAAAGAACAACCTCTTGTCGATATGCTTTCTGAACAAAATAATTTGCCACGGGGGTGGGGAAGATTCGGCTCGTTTGAGTACACTGTAGCGATACATTGTACCGAAACAAGGTCGACAGACCGAGGAGCAGGTATTAAACAACGAGTACCTGACAAAAGAAGCATCGCAATCTCATCTAATTCCACCAAGATTAACAACGAGAGTTAAGTCGATTAAGACTGGTTGAGCGAAAAGGGAAAGAAATCCTCAAATCCGGATTTATTAACACTTTGCTTTCTGGGTAGTAAAATCCAGACCTGAAACTTGATTGTTTTGTAGTAATGTGCATAACTTCCAAAACAAAAATGATTTTCTCTAAAATTTGTGATTCCGACACCAATCTGTTTTACACAAATAGTTGGCTCAATGTTCAGATAAGTGACGTTAAAATAATCGAATTAACAGGTGTGGAAATTATTGTCTTCCTGACCGTCAACAATTACTAAAGCATTACGTGGGCGAGCTAATACGCCGTCAACACAAAAAGTGTAAAATAGTATGCCAACAATCATGATGACAATCCTCATAATAATATTAATAATGTCATGAATTTATATGCCTGTAAACCTTTATGATGTTGCTTTGATATAGCGTATATGTTTTGTAATTGAACGTACGAATATAAACACGACCCAAGTCCATTTTGAAAATTGTTCTTTATTATCCCATATGAAACCAAAGATAAATGTCTAATTAACCAAAGCAGAAATGTATAATTACCAGATATCTACAAATTACGTATTCAAAATCTGTAATAACTTAGGTTGTCATCTTTGGTTTTATATGGGACAGTAAAGACCAATGTCCAAAATTGACTTGGGTCGTTCTTTTATTAAGATACTCAATTATATTTCTTGAACGATAAACACATCAAAGACCACAGATCAATGAAACAGATTCGTTTTGTAACGCAGAAGCAGTAATATGGATTACACACTTGATTCAACCGTACCTTCATATGTACCGATATTCGTGGGCACGCCCATTTTCTCCGCCAGATCGGGCGAGTACCATACACGGAGCTTCCTCCCCCTTTTAGGATGTGCCGAGTCGTACGGAACGCTATCCTCCCGTCCGACCGCCGCTCCGCGGATAGATTCTGCTCGTGGTCGTGTCTAGCTGGAGCGATGCTAAGAACCCATCTGCTGGAGTGAATTTCGTTGGCAGTAACGAGGCGGCCGTACTCAAATTTCACCTGAGAGAAAATGGACAACAAAATTTATTTAAAAAATGGTATAACAGAAAAGTAAAATAAAACGGGGGTAATTGTCTTTTATGCAAATGGTGTTAAATCGTTTCCCAACTGAAATCGTCAATACTGTATTATTCTTTCTTTTTAAAATTTAATGACATTTTTCACCTTTTAAGGGGTAATTGTTAGAAATGGGTGATTTTTTTTTAGTTTACTTTGAATGAAAACGTTTGACTTTCACTCTTTAAGGGTGTCATGAACTAAATGATGAAAAAGGTGGTCACCCCAAGTTGAGCTGGAATCATTATTTTTACTTCAAATAAAATTCTTTCTTTTGTTACTCCTTTAAAAATTATCCACTAAAGAGTAAAGTTTTACTCCCTTTTTATATAAGAGAGTTCTTCTATCGTATATAATGTTGCATTATAATACACACACACTTATACTATACAAATGCACAATTTACCCTGTAATTCCAGTCAACGAAAAAAAGATCGCTTTTTTATTTTATTCAATATGGGATATTTCGATGGAATATGCACATGCTGCGACCATGCATTATACTCACATTATTCTGAAAATTATGATAAAAACTAACTTCAATTTCCGCAAAAGTTTGTAGACGGAATTGTGAATTGATCCATCGTATAACACCTACTGACCCATACCCATACTTTGATGATATATTACTATATTTTTTTCCCACGGCTAACCCCGAAATATTTTACGAAGGTGTATATTTTACACCATCGCAAATTTTTAAGTGTGACACCTTTGAATACATCTTACAAATTCTCATGCATATAATACAAAACGCGAATATAAGCTATGAATTGAACAACATATACCGACCTACTTCGAAAAAAAAAGATGACATTATCTCAATTGCCGAAATAAATGCGACATTAAACGTTCCATTATTTAATTGACAAGCTTGTTTCTATATAAAGAATATGATTTGGGGTAAGATCAATACAATAATTGATCAATGGCTATATTTAAGCCTCTGAAGGTTTGCTCGAAATCGTACATTTAACTACTATCAAGTAGGATGATTGAATCAACCATTCCCTCTTTCCTGTTATATCACTATAGATATTCATTTTCTCGGGGGGGGGGGGGTTACGAATTACATTAAACACGAAGAATGTGATAATTCAGAGAATAATTGTCAGCGCATGTCTTTGATTAACGAGAAATTAGATTGCTCCGTAATTGTGATACGAAAATTTCAAGTAACATGATTGTAGAACTATTGCCTGAACTGACAGGATATTAAAAACGATAAATGCGCAGTTTAATCACATTTTTACCAAAGAAAGGTAATATCCTATCAACCGCTGTTGTGAAACATTTTGGATGAAAGCAGCGAATTGGCACACGATGGGTCGCTTTTTAATTTGAAATGAATTGATAGAATAGGGAGCAATTTTAGGATGTATTAGATCAAGTGAGATAATTGGCTCGGGAAATTGCAGAGGGTTTCCAATTATTTACTTGAAAAGAAGGGAAATGAACATCTAAGAAATTTGCGTGCAGTAAATGTGTTGGTTTTGGCAGCTTTTAAGCCACAGAGGAGTTAAAAGTTGATAATGTTGTAGCGGAGTAAACTAGTTTTTTTGTCAAGTGAAAAAAAAAATAATGCAGGTGTGTAAAACCACGTAATCCATACAACGTACTGCAGGTATGTCGATGTGAGATGGCACTAAGTTTGCCTTCTACCTGCAAGACTTCACGGTGTCAAATTTAACCAGTTGGAGGATGTTTGATTTTGATTTAACGTGCATTCTTTATAGACCCAGCCCGAGATATCTCGTACTTAGTCTCCAACGGGTTAACACCCAGGGTGTTGCCCAATATAGTTACCAGAAAGGTGTTGATTTTAAACACCCTTGGTGTTGAGCGATATACACTTGATTTATGCAAGTAATTCGTTTGGTGTTTAAACAGCATCCAGAGTGGTGAAAGTTCACACAGCTAGAAATCTACACTGACTAACACCGCGGGCGTCAATTTTAACACCGCGGATGTTACAGTGTTCAGAAATGAAGAATGCCACGAATCAGTTCACCGGGTATTATACGTGTCTATTCTGGGATGATGCAGGAGTTGTTCCCACTGCAAA
Source organism: Eucidaris tribuloides (assembly GCA_001188425.1). Classification (NCBI taxonomy): domain Eukaryota; kingdom Metazoa; phylum Echinodermata; class Echinoidea; order Cidaroida; family Cidaridae; genus Eucidaris; species Eucidaris tribuloides. The sequence continues at coordinate 25,164 of JZLH01S0040755.1, forward strand.
CAATGGTGTATAACACTGCCACTTTTGCAGTGCACCAAATAAAAATCATAGGATGGCCACATAGTGTCAACGCATTTTGTTCAATATTATTGTTGATGTCAATCAAACCCCTCCTCCTCATCCCCGAACAAGTTTTGTGGCTGGTGAGATATACTCTGGATTTTGAAAAGTGAAACTTGCAACCCCCTCCCCACCGCCTCAGTACTTTTAGATCAAAATTTTTATCGCTGGCCAAACATTTCCACGGTTGTGATAACAATATCAATAAGGTAAAAGTAACAAGCATCTTCAGACGCATTTACCGAAAATAACCTGATCATATCTGAAATCTGATGATATTTGCTTGTGAGGGGCTGAACTTGCAAGTAATATTGCTACCAAAAATATGAAGAAAAAAGGAAAAAGAGAAAATGGACTATTATACCTGGCAAAAGTAAGCATGTTTCATTTATCACCTCACATTTGTTGGGCGGACTAACAAATTGTTTCAACTGAGAACATTGTATGTTATATATTACAGCAGATTGTAATGACTGATCCGTTCGTCGATGCAAGAAATTCTGAAAAACACTGTATTTCTACCAAATATATCTGCACCTGGTAAATGAAGGACTTAACATAAGCTGGCCTTTTTCTGGTTGCGATCCCGCGTCATTAAACATGTCAAAATATTGTGGATGACGATGAAAATTTTGGTAAGACATGACAACGACATCGGTTTTTCGTGTCCACAGAGAATAAAACGAGAGATAATGATGTCGTGAGATAAGATGATATACAACAATCAAATCCGATTAGCAGCGCGAAATCTCTCCTGATTCCGAAGAGAACAACGGGAGAGAAAAATCTGGGTTTTAGCTACATTTTGGTGGAATTAATCCTCTTTTGATTTGAAGGAGGCCACGAAAAGAATCAGAATGCGTATTGTCAGTGTTTCCTTTCATGTCAGTAACAACTCGGGTTTTTTTTCTTCATCTGGTCTACATAACGGGGCTTGTTTCACGCAGCGATGCGTGTATGCCAACCCTGAAAGGTAGCGCAAACTTCTTTTGTGAGTTCCTAGCGAATAACGCCGCGAGAATATCGAGTGGTGTAATATTAACTGGGTATTAGGGCCAGCGTATTTTGGGGGCATTAAATCCTCTAACAATTAGGTGGATGAATACATGTTGGACCAGTTATCTATGTGAATGGGGATGACCCTCACGGCTACAGGTGATGTTTCATTCACTGGGCACCCAATCCGAATTTTTCTCGGCTCATTACGAACTCTAACCGCATTCTGTACACACCGTTCTGTCCAACTTTTCAATCACGCCCTTCAAAACCTACTTCTGGATAAAATCTCTGTAATTAATTTTAGCGTATAACACGTTAAGCCACGACGAACGTCTCCCCAATGGTTGTCTTATCATCGCTACAAGTAAATTAAGAATATCTAGTTTGATTCTGATTCTTATAATTGACCACATTCACAGTTGTGGGAAAGAAATACAAATCATTTCTTAATAAGTACAATGACTTTTTTGGGTGGATTTTAAGTATGCTGCTTTTCTTGTGATATTAGCATAATTATGGTCTCGTTAGCTGAGTTGTGTTGCTAGTGGCGTAGTCTACTGTTTATTCGCGTGGCTAAAATATGTCATGGGATGGATTTGTAATTGGCATCTGATATTGATTTTCAACATCAAACGATTTTTTTTAAATTCTTTTCCACACCACCATTAGTTGTAAACTCTCCAGGCTGATCTAGAGTTTGTTTTCGTGCCATAATGAAATGCTCCTATCTACCATTCTGCTGACGAACTTCATACATTGATTTTTTTTCCAGCATAATTCAAATTTCAGACAAAAGTGACACAATCGTCTATTTAACGGGAAAGGAATGGTGAGGGAAGTGGGATTGACTAATGTACAATATATACAGATGATTCTGCAACTATTAATTAACCAATAAATTGATTAATCAATCCATTCATTAACTCACAAATTGAAGTGAACATACAAATGTGTTGGAACACAAGTCAGTACACAATTATTTGTACCGGAATTAAAATTAGTCCAATCCTACCTCTCACAAGAAATAACACTTCAGGCAAAATCGAGAATTATTGTTTGTTCATTTAGTAAAACAGTACTACTAGGACACTAAATATCCAAGAATCATCTAAATTTTCCTAGTGTATTAATTTTATTCGAGAAATAGAGCCACGTCTCCACGAACAAAAAAATACACAACCAACATTACAGTTACGTCACCATTGAATAGCGCGTGTAAGAAACTTAAGCGGTCTTGTCACGTATGTTTCGATGGTAAAACCGCTCAAGTATGTCGAAATAAATCCCTACAGAATGTTGTAATATCATTATGGGTGGAGACGGTCATCCTGTGCGGTGTGGCGGAACGGGTGACGATGTGACGAAGTTTTGACGCGGCTGCGTCATTAAACCTTCGCCCTCAACAGAGAACGAGCCGTAGATGGCGCTATTAAAAACTGGGTTCAACGATATCACGAACACCAAACGTAACTTGACACATGACACAGTGTCATTCATTGTGTGTGTAATTTTATGTGATCTGTATGCAATTTTCTTTTCAGTTACTATTTAAGACTCGTGCATGTTTTTTTTCGAAAAATTATTAACATCGTACGTTCTGATAATGTATTTTTATCATTGACTCCGCTGTTAAAGATCAAATTTGTGAAAAAAGTTACTTAGAATGACATGTAAAGACCACTATCAGGCATGTCGGCATGGTAAAACCAATACTAGTAAAGTAACCGTAGCTTCGGCTACGAAAGTGCTACGAAAATACACCAATTGCTAGATTCATGAAGGCTGGATATGTATTATTGTACCATTGGCAGAATTGCATAGTAATACTAGAACTGTTGTGAATTAAAAAAAATGTTTTAGTTTCAGATTAATAGGAACATAATTTTTATAACCCTTTTGACAGTATATACGGATTTCGTTTTATTAATATTTGCATGAACACGAAACACGTTACGACGTTACTGCTTCAGTTATCATCACCTTTTTCATGTCATACAAATTTGACTTTAAATGCATTATCAGGCCTACAAGATGTATTTTTCCATTAGTATCATTCAAGATTACATGCTGCATTCATAGGTAAATCCAACGAAAACATTTGGATCACTTTTAATTTCCGTGGACGCATTGGAAAATGTTGACCGGATACCACTACTTTAAATTAGTACTGCAAGAAAAGACTGTAATTTTTTTTATTTCATCTGATGAATAAGTTTTAAAAATCGTGAGCAATCCAGTTAATGCTGGAATTGGATGCATGACTGAGTGTACGACTTGCGTAAAAATCCGATGAAAGCACTCAAAATCTAAGAAGCAATCGGTTATTCTGGGTCCGAGATGTCAAGGCGGACAGCGACCACCAAATCCTGTAGACAAACGTTGTGATTGATCGGTTAATAATCGTGATTGATCGTTTAATAATCGTATTGGCCACTTGTCAGACAATCCCGCAATCGCTCAGTCATGATTCACTTGATAAATCGGCATCCAAATTAATTTCTGTCCGCATTTTCCGAAACTACAAACATTTCATTCGGAGTCTTTTGAACCAAGTTGATAACCTCCAAAAACATGCTATACATCTCTTCCTGTCATTTTTCCTGACCGAAATATAATAACCATACTCATATACCGACAAATATGAAATATATATGAAAACCCAGCTTGGTACATTTGTGCAATTCCCACGGTTTGCCCACGTTATTTGCCGCGTAGCCAAACACGCGAAATCAATGATATTGATTTGATAACTTCGTAATAATACGAAGGATTAATTATAAAAAGCGCGCGTAAATCGCACCAGTTGTTCGCGACGTGTTGTGCCTTTTGTTTGAGTGCCTTTCTGCTTGTATTTCGTTATAGCGGGTTACTGGTACCTGCGCGAACTTCGACAGTTTTTGGTCGATAATTTTTATAGCGGACTGATAATATTATAACGCAGTGGTATTGTTCAGATTATAATTATGTAAGGTGTTATCGCAAATGCGAGGAGTTCAATGTTAATCGGTGGTATTGATCGCGGACAAGGCTGGGCCTGGGTCGGGTGGTGTTGCTATTTCGTGAACGCATTGAGGTAGAAGGGAGTCCGTTTTAAAGACACTATATAACATTGTGGAAGCCCCATTTAAAAAATGTCAAAACATTGTTGTCTGACATATCTGACAGTGTTTGAATGGACAAATAAACACCCTACACCACAAAACTTTGGACAGTTACCTAGTCATTAGCAAACCATGTACATATAAAAATCGACACATGAATTATTCTTAGCTGATGAAAATTCTGCAATACGCAATTAAGTCTATGGGAGAAAACTGGAAGGGTCGCTCAATTTTTTTCTCTTTTTAAAAGCACCCAATGATCGTTTTCAACTGAGTTGTTTTCAGGGCTTCATTTTTAAACCTTAACAGAGACACTGGTAGCATGGGGAATGATGTAACTCATATTTTTAAAAACTAGAATCAATGTTATACGATGCATTTAAGATATGTGAGCAAAATACTGCTATTCTGGATTGGCATTAAATGACATGCATGTTTCTCAGGAAATTCAATTTTAATGTCATAATCTATATAAATATAACCACTTTTTTTCTCTGTCTAATGTTAGAATAGTTTTGAATTGAAGACCGGGACTGAAGAACAATGTTGCTTCATTATTCAGTGTGAATTTGTATACCCATTTTATGATTGTAATACATGTACACCAGGTTCTTCAAATGCAATGCCTTAAAGGTAAATGACATGATTGGGGGTAGTCCTCAACTTGGGCTGAAACTACTCTGAAATCAAGTAAACTATGCAAGGATTCTCCTGTGAAAATCTTGTAGTCTAACGTTGACTCATTCTAAAATAACTAATGTCAACATCCCTCGTGGCAGGCAAACCTGCTGTGTGGCTCTCTATGGGTCGTATTTTTATCGTGCCCCGATAGAATTAATACTCATGCTTGATTCTCCTTAAGTAAACAAATTAGAGACAAATCTTTCCAGCCGGGAGATCCACTCCAGCTGGTGTGTAGTTGGTATATATTTCAACTCATTTGGTTCTTGAGGCATTTTCAAGTGTTCCCAATCATGTCACGAACCTTTAATTTCACAATATGATAAACTCGCTTTCAAGTGGTTTGCTTTTTTCCGTACAAATATAAAGGTGAAGATGGGGTTTATAGTCATGTATCACTACGTAAACACAATCCCACACGACTTCACGCATTACCCCCTGATCATTGGACCTATTTCAAGCCTAGACAATATTGTGCGCTACCTCCACTCCCTAGAATTATATACATGTATTACATTTTGAAAAAACAAACAAACTGCAAAGCATATTACAATTTGTTTTTAGTGTAAATTTCTTTATCATTTCCACTCCCAGTAAGGTAACAATATGTTTGTTATATTTTGTTTTATTATATGTCACGTTATACTATAAACTGATATTGTTATGTTAGTATCTTCCAGTGAAAAATGTATATATTCTATAAATTATGCCGCGTAAAATCCACACTTGATATATGTAGTAATGTTAATATATTGTTATGTTCGAACTTCTTCTATTATTTTATGTATATTTTTGTTCTTGGTGGGGGAAATAAAACCTAAACTTGAATTGAATTTGAACCGTAGTGCATTTTCCTCCCAAAATTGTTTCCAACTCTTAATATTCAGATACGTATTTTACCGTAAGATGTCCATAAACCTGGACGTAACTAAGTGGAAAATTCATTTGTCGATTTTCAGGTAAGCGATTTGAACCCTTAATAATTGAGTTCGAAATGTTAAACGAACATATATACATTTGGTTACAAAACGTTGTCTCCGATTACATTTGACAGATTTGGTGGGATATATGATATGAAACAACCTCAAAAACAGGTTTTCGCGGGAGTGATACAATGCAGTTGCGTTTACATTAGCTCGATCATTTCAGTTTTGTGTAAATTTACCAGTACAGGACAGGTCAACAAAATGGATGTACACATTTTATATTAACTGCAAATCGATTATTTTGCAGCAAATTACAATCGCTAAAATAAACAACTACAATATTTTATCACAAAATAAACATACAGAATAAAAAAAACTTATTTTAGATTGAAACATGTAGGCAGTTATTATTTTTCATAGATAGCATTGAATTAATAGTTACCATATAATAACTTGATTCCATAAATTGTTACATCTAAATTTCCAGTCATAAATGTATTTGTGTAAAATAATTAGCCTTATGAGATTACATCGTATCACTAATTATACCAATATTTGGAGAAGGACCAGAAGTGTTGTTTACATTGTTTTGATATAGGGAGCAGGTGGTCGGGCAATAATGTAATTTAGACCTTTTACAATTACTGTTTCATAATGTAAGTGTAAATAAAATTATGTACTTGTAATATGTTTGTATACAAGATTAAGGGATATCGAATTGCTGTGTTCCAAACCCTTGTTTACATAGTACATGTAATTAGCATATAGTTACGATATAAATGCCGTTTTAAAACGGGGTGTTTTTTCGCAGTTTAGGTGAACCACGATATATCCATATTCGTCGCTTCTATATTTCTCAAATACTATACCAAACATTACAAAATAATGTATATTGAACAATACTACTACTTTACAATATGGATTACATCATGACGTCTTACCATGTAACACTTAATTTGACCAGACAGCAGTGGGATAAACAGTTTATTATTCTTATGTCTGTAAACATGGGCTATGATATTATTATATTTTTTGAACAGCTACAAGTTTTGTATTCTCAATGGTACATCTGGTAAATTCCTGTGTGTGTGTGTGTGTGTGTGTGTGTGTGTGTGTGTGTGTGTGTGTGTGTGTGTGTGTGTGTGTGTGTGTGTGTGTGTGTGTGTGTGTGTGTGTGTGTGTGTGTGTGTGTGTGTGTGTGTGTGTGTGTGTGTGTGTGTGTGTGTGTGTGTGTGTGTGTGTGTGTGTGTGTGTGTGTGTGTGTGTGTGTGTGTGTGTGTGTGTGTGTGTGTGTGTGTGTGTGTGTGTGTGTGTGTGTGTGTGTGTGTGTGTGT
>JZLH01S0040755.1:105085-116468 GCA_001188425.1 Eucidaris tribuloides
GGATTTCATGAGATGACTTAAGTAAAAACTAAAATACATTTGAGCGAAATAACAACTATATATTTATTTTTTTTAAATCCACCAAAAATCATGAAAAAGTATTAAGTTAAAGTAGTTAAAAAAACAACACAGAAAACTGATAAATTTTGATCTAATGTCATTTATGACTCAATTAACATCAGAATAGTGTCTGTTACAAGTCTAATAACGCGCGTACTAACCACGTGACTCAACAACAACAACACCGCCATTTATAAACACAGGTTTTAGTTTCAAGTCGGACGTTACATAATGCTCAAAATTCCTGAAATACTTAGATTACAATTGTTTCACCTGGAGCGAACAAATATTAATCCCAGACGTACCGTTCACGGAAAAATTGCAACTTCTAAAATGTATTCCATAATTATGAGCATGAGTGTACTAGCACGACAACAGGGGTGCATCCTGGATTTTTTTTTTTGGGGGGGGGAAGGGGGGTCGTGATATTTTTTGGACCTTTTACAGCAAGATGTGATTAAAATGTCAAGTTTGGGTGGGTCGTGAGTATGATTGTTTGGACCTTTTCTCAATGAAATAACAGCAAGATGTGAAAAAGCCCTCGAAAAATGTCTTTGGAAAAATATTGGACCTTGTGATTTTTTGTTTTAAGGGGGGCCCCCCCCCCTGCATACTCCCATGGACAGGTGTGGAGAAATACCTCATGTGATTTAAACATCCTGCACACTCTCAACCGTAACACAGCTGTCTATGAGGAATGGCAAAACCATGAACTCGTAAATGATCGTTTTGAAACACACATTTTTTCAAGGCTTATTTTTAGACTTTATTGGATACACTTATACCCCCTTCACGCTGGCGAGATTTTACCCGGGTGCACCCGGGTACACCCGGGGAATCTCTCAGCATGAAAGGACACTCGGTTGAACTCCCGGGGAACCTCCGATTAAATTTTCGAAAAATTTTACCCTCCAACCGTCCAGGGTAAACACGGGTGAACCACTGAGTGTTCACCGGGTGTTCACCGGGGAAAGTCTAGCGTGAAAGGGTGTCTCGGTTAATTCTCCGGGTGAAATCACTGATCTCTGTACTGTTGATGTGTTTTTAGAGCTCAGTGGGCGAAATTTGCTAGTAGATTCATATCAGAAGTTGTATTTGTGAACGAAAGCTATTCAAAGTTACATTTGAGTAGACCAGGTGGAATTGCGGCGCGACATTTTTACGCTGGAACCTAGCAAAATCCGCAAAAGAGGCCTTTTTTTAGTTATAAAATTACTGACGAATGTGCAAATGACGGCATGCATTACCTAGTTTGGTTTCTACCTCCATGGCAATACATGTAGGCCTACATGTACGAAGTACTTCGCCAGTATAATCAAGGAGGTATGGCCTGGTCGGCCATGGCATGCACTCGAAATTCACCGGAGGATGTTTTCCAGTGTGAAAGGACAGCGTTCGAATTTTCCCCGGTGGTTACCCGGTGAATTCACCGGTGAATTCACCGGGGGTTCACCGTTGGAAGCAGCATGAAAGGGGTATTAGAGCATGAAGGAGTATATGGCTCATATTTTTTTAACTAGACACACTGTTTAACAATGCCTAAAACAAAGAAAACATAGTGACAAATTCAATATGTAAATTGAACCGACCGAGTTAGCTTTGGTGTAACATAATCTTATTGCACTTAATAACTCATAATAATCCCCAATAAAACACACATTTACATCTTTACAGTAGAGTTCTTTCCTTTGACAGGCAGGGAATATTCTCAATGTACAGTTTATACATTTAAAATGGCCGCTATGGACGGACGAAATAATTACAAACCAGACGGCCATTAATTTACATCTCCCAAATCAATACAGCTTTGCACGTATGCTATTCTAGCAAACAACGCAAATTAATGGAATATGTGGGTATCACCCTCTGCTTTGTATTAAGTAAACACACATAAAAACAAACAAGACACTATACAAACTTTAAATCTGTATTTTCGTATCATGGCAGCATGGGTGCAAGCTAGTTTACACCTAACACGTTGCTGTGCATGCAAATGCTAAGTTGTTTTTATGTTCACATGGAATATCAAGCAATTGGATGGGACATATCAGCTGCACCAGGAAGAGAAACCTACTTGGTTGCCATGGGAACCTACTTACAGTAGTACATCCTTGTTTTCTTTCATTGGGGTGACAACTATAAAATCCTTAAATTAGCATTACAATCAAAACCACAGTGCGGAAATTTTCTCAGTATTTGCATGCATATAGTACCGCCTTTATTTCAGATAATGTAATTGGATGAAAAAAAATCGGATATCATAGCTATTTTTTTAATTGTCTTTAAGCGTTTAAACGAGTAAGGATTTCCAGTTGAAGTTAAACCGCTCCTATAGAGGAACATCGGGCGGCGCCTATCTCCGTTTCATATAGGCAACATGGCTGCACTAGACAGTTCGACTACAGTGGGGGTTAGTCCCCTGGTAGACCCATGCCTTTAACTCCCTACACCATCTGGATATCCGATCGCCAGGCTCGAGGCAGTAGGTACCATTTTTATAATGGTCTTTGGACGGTATGACCCGGTCGGGGCTCGAACCCGCGACCTTGCGGACCAGAAATGGTTGCTCTACCACTGAGCCAGCTCGCTCAGTAAATCAGTAAACCTCTTAATCCTCCCAATACCATTGCAACCAAACTCTATTGACTTTGAATTTGGTATTCTAATTGAGGCAGACAAAATCGACTGAACCGTCATTTAATGGCGAGATAATGTCGATAATGAATTTGCTTGTAGGGCAGCTGACTTATTTTTACCAATCCAACAACGATACACTGACGCTATACACACAGATTGAATGATTAGGATTGCTCCATCACATGGGCTAGGGTGAATTATGAGTATTCTTGATAACATTTAAATTCATAAAGAATTTTTATATTACACGTTATGAATTGATTTATATTCATCACTCAGTGACTGTGAACACCTATTTACCTGTAACTGCAGAGGGCGCGATTTTGAAAAACGTTTCACAGACGTACTTTTAGATGTTTGTGAAACACATGATAACAACACACACAAAAAAACGTGGTCAACATTGATACAAATTAGGTCTAACCGCTGGACGGCTGCTCTGAAAAAAATAAGTTATTCATGCTTTGCAGTGAAAATCTTGATGTCTATAATTTATCAACTCATGGCAAGTGTTACTTACCAGTCAATCAAGATCAAACTCTGTGATTAAATCGGGATTAAATGAATGATTCCAAGGCCAACCTGGGCTGATAAGAAAATATATTCTCAATGAAAGTGAAACCGTCAAATATAACCTCATGAGTGGGCCTGCTTCATCAAGCAATTCCTTCATTCAAATATACATAGATGTTAAGCGTTTGACGCAAAATCTATACAAAGATCTTGAAATGCGCGCATTTCCCTCAATTCTTACACATCGGAATAACGACACTTTCATCCTAGGTCGTATCTCGGCACCAGTGATTTCAAACATGACGTCACACATTGACGTTATGCCTATGATCACTTAAAAGTGAGGACACATCACTCCTTGGAAAAAACCCCACAGTGTGTCTACATTGTGGACACAGTGTGGCACAATGTGGATTTGGTGCATTTTCGCAGTGTGACACTGTGATCACTGTGTGGTCGTAGAGGTCACACTGTGACCCACCCTGTGTGGATTTGGTGCATTTTCGCAGAGTGACACTGTGATCACTGTGTGAACACAATCTGTGATTTGGTGCATTTTCGCAGACTGACACTGACACTGACACTGTGTTCCGGCAGGTACGGATTCTAGATATTATATCACCTCCACGCCTTGTTAATCCACCCTAATGTATAAGTACTACTGATATCTGGCAATGTCTGTCCCAAAAATATCGAGGGCTCCGATTTATCTTCCCAACTGTTGAACAACCGGAAGTTGCCCACTTCGAGCTGCTTGAGGACGCTGTACCAGAATCGAATGACGTCATCGTTTGACCCTTGAACTTCGAACCCGCTCCAGTTGAGATGGACGGTGAAGAGAAGTTCGTGGATTTTACTAACCGTGCCGTCCAAGAGGATGTTTTCCAAGACCTTCCACTCGGCACTTTGGAGGTCTGCCCGAATAATGTCGATCTAAGTCGAAAAAGAAAAAGTTATGTTGACATTACTTTTTTGTGATAGGAAAAAGGTTGGTCACTTTACATTAACATAATTTCCTTTTTTATCACTCGTTATTTCAGAAACTAAAATTAATGAGAAATGGTAAGATTGGAAGTAGTTCTCAGTTCAGGACATAATGCTCCAAGAATCCCATACACCGTTTGTTGAGTAGTTTTCTGTGAGATAAATTCAACTCATTTTGATTCTTGAGGCATTTTTTTTACTTCTTCCTATCATGTCACTTCCATTTAATCATGGAGGTACCTCCTTGATTTAATGAATGAGTTCAGATTAAAAACAGATGTAACTGAATAAGTTGATCAGAAATAATCATAAATATTCAAAACACAACACGACTTTCCATCAAGTGACAACCTTAGTTATAGTGTGATAATGATTCAAATACATTTCCGATTATTCTATGGTGATACATACATACTATTGACCTCTACCTTGAAGTCTCATTTTAGCGAAAAAAAAAATAAAAAATGAAGATCACAATGGTTTGTACTGTATTTATTATGTACAGTTACACAAGTTAAACCTGGAAAAAATTGTCAGTTGCTGCCCTATATCATGCACAATTTAAACTAAAGTAAACGCATAAAGGTACAGAAACCTGGAAAATAAAGACCACTTATGGAACCCCAAACCCCCCATAGGTATAATAAGTATAATGATAGACAGATATAATAACGAACCAACTAACTAAATACAGAATAAAAAAATAAATGAATAACTAACTAACTAACTAACTAACTAAATAAGTAAATAAGAGAAAATATGAACTAACAAACTAACAGAATGTAACATTTATACCAAATATAAATATTGCTCATTTGCGCATTGGTCTAATCCACATTCCCCTCTCGCAGAAATTCCTGTGTATTCGAAATAATAGGACTAACAATTCTTAGTTGGCAGCCAAGACGAGGGGAGAGGAGGGGGGGGGCGGATTAAAATCACAAATCCCACCCGTTAGATCCCGCTATGATACACTGTTAAGGGTTTAATAATGTATCTACTAATAATGGTAATGTTTATGCGCGAGTTAGAGCGAAGCGACGAGCGTTCAGAATTAATAGATTTTACAAGTCAAAGAAAGTTGAAAGTTTATTTCTACAACGTAACGAAAGCTTCTTGATGTTCTGATATTATTGTATATCAGAGCACGTTGTATATACTGTAATTTTGAATTAAGGAAACACAAAATAATCATTGCAAAAGTTTTGTGATTCACATTGATTTGGAAAACAATTTTTTCGAAGTCTATGAGTAGGAACGTGTGTGCAAATTAAAGGGCAATTTGTGGCGTTTAATTTGGGATAGCGCCGAGACGAGGAGGCCGAAGGGTAAATTATTTCATTCACTTTAAATGTAGAGGTAGTGTGCGTCCGGAATAAATAGTTTGTTCATATGCTTTTTTCCAGATTTTTTCCTTAAATGTACCGTTGCATGAAATGTTTTATCTTTCAACAGTTTAATGTTGGTAGCTGTAAATATTTAGTCGGTAAACATGATGTTCGGGTCGGTTGATTGGAACGTTGTCTGTGTTAGTATAAAGGCGGTTTTTGGGGGAGGGACTTTGTTACATATGCGTAAACGATCCAATGTCAATCAATATAGTATTTATACAAGGCGGTTTGGCTGTTTAACCGAAACGAACTCAGCGGACATGAAGAAAATACGACTTATCGAGCCGAGCGGAGCCGAGCTCGAGCTTGAAAAAAAAAGATTTTTGCATTTAAAAATGCAATTTCGTTTCAATATTGTTTTGTCGTTTATGAAGATATTTCGTCGGTACAATTTTTTTTTTTTGGCAGGCCTTCGTGTACCGACGAATTCGCGAAAAAGCATATTTTTTTTTGGGGCGGGGGGGGCACTGCCCTCTGCCCCCCACCCCCTTTAGGCTACGTAGTTTTGGATCATTGGAGGGCGCGATTTTGAAAAACGTTTCACATACGTACTTTTAGATGTATGTGAAACACATGATAACAACACAAAAAAAAAACGTGGACAACATTGATACAAATTAGGTCTAACCGCTGGACGGCTGCTCTGAAAAAAATAAGTTATTCATGCTTTGCAGTGAAAATCTTGATGTCTATAATTTATCAACTCATGGCCAGTGTTACTTACTAGTCAATCAAGATCAAACTCTGTGATTAAATCGGGATTAAATGAATGATTCCAAGGCCAACCTGGGCTGATAAGAAAATATATTCTCAATGAAAGTGAAACCGTCAAATATAACCTCATGAGTGGGCCTGCTTCATCAAGCAATTCCTTCATTCAAATATACACAGATGTTAAGCGTTTGACGCAAAATCTATACAAAGATCTTGAAATGCACGCATTTCCCTCAATTCCTACACATCGGAAGAACGACACTTTCATCCTAGGTCGTATCTTGGCACCAGCGATTTTAAACATGACGTCACACATTGACGTTATGCCTATGATCACTTCAGTAGCGTAGCCAGCTTTTTGCCATGGGGGGGGGGGCAAGACACCAGAATGTACCGACAAATCCCCGACGTACCGACATTATTCATGTTGCGTAATGATAACAGTTAAATGATTTACGATGATAGTGAATAATTAATGTACAGGGGAGGATCAAGCTTTTTGATAAGGGGTTTTTTTTGAACGAATTGTGATGGGAGAAAACCCCAAAATTGCATATATTTGCGCGCAAAGCGCGCCGAAAATTTTTGAATTATGTATGTTTGCGCGCGAAGCGCGCCAAAATTTTTAGAATTGTGTATGTTTGCGCGCAAAGCGCCCCGAAAATTTGAAAACTGTGTTGCCAAAATTTTGAGAATTGTATATGAAAATTTGTTTTGCACTGTTTTTAAAACAAATTTTGGCAAATACTTATGGTTTTCCTCGTCGTCTCTAACATATATTTAAGACCATACAAATTCTCAACTGGCAGCCCAAGAGGAGAGGGGTGGGTTAAACCTCCTCAACCTCTTCCCCACCCCGTAGATCCCCTACTAACAACTGTAAGGGTAATAATGCTTCTTACTAATAATGGTAATGGTATCGCGCGAGTTGATCGAACGACTCGAGCGCTTCATACATTAATATAGATTTTCAATCAAAGAAAGTTTAAAGTTATATTCCTACAACCGTTAACGAATGCCTTCTGATGTTCTGATTTATTATTATATCTAGAGCACAGTTGATATACTGTTAATTTGATAGGAACACCAAAAATAATCCATGCACAATTTTGTGATTCAACATTGCTTTGAAGAACATTTTCGACAGTTCATAGAATAGGAACGTTGTGCAAATAAAGGCAAATTTTTGGCTGCGAACGAGGAATACATCCATCCACTACATGGTAAGGTAGTGTCTCCGGAATCAAAATAGTGTTCTATTCTTTTTCCTCAAGATTTTCGCTAAATGTACACGTTGCTAATTCAATCAGTGTTAATGTTGAGCTCTGTAAATCATTTTGTCGGTAACACTACATGATTGTTCGGTCGGTGATTGTTCAGTGAACTGTACTATCGCAACTGCCAATTTGTCAATCAATCATAAATAACTTATTACAAGCGTTTTGGCTTTTACGCGACAAAACACCGTTGACATGAGAAAATCACTTAATGCGAAGCGTAGCGGAGTCGACAGCCTTGAAAAAAAAAAAAGATTTTGCAATTTCTTTTTGCATTTAAAATCAATTCTTTCAAATTTTTGTCTTACCCAATTAAGATATTGTCCGTATCATAATTTTTTTGAGCTCTTCGTGACCCCCGACGAAATCCGCAAAAAGCATTTTTTTTGGGGGGTGGGGCAACTGCCCCGCACCCCCCTTTGGCTACGCTAGGAAAAATGTGAGGACAACTCACTCTTGGAAAAACCCCCCACAGTGTGTTACATTGTGACACGCTGTTGCACAATGATTTGTGCATTTTTCCGCATGTAACACTCGTTCACTGGGGTTGGTTCGTAGAGCCACAATTGGACCCACCCTGTTGATTTGGTGCATTTTCCGCAGAAAGACACTGTGATCACTGTGTAACACAACTGTATTTGGTGTCCAATTTTTCGCAGACTGACACGACACTGACAACTGTGTTCCGCAATACATCTAATATTATATCACCATCCACGCTTTTTAATCCACCCTAATGTATAATACTAACTGATAAATCAAGGCTCCCTTTCAATCTTCCAACTGTAATAACCGAATTTCCAAAAACAATGATCTCCCACTTCCGAGCTGCTCTGAGTACCTGTACCATAACGAATGACGATCCTTTGACAAACCGAACCCTACTCCATTGAGATGGAACGAACTTAAGAGAAATTCGTGATTTACTGAACCGTAGCCGTCCAAGAGAGTTTTCAAACCTCCACTCGCACTTTAGGCTGCCGAAGTCGATCTAACGAGAAAAGAAAAAGTAAAGTGACATATACTTTTTTTTGATAAGAAAAATTGGTCATTACATTAACATAATTTCCTTTTATCACGCGCAGAAACCTAAAATTAATGAAAATGTAAATTGGAATATTCTCAGTCGCACAAAGCTTGCAAGAATCCCATACACCGTTTGTTGAGTAGTTTTCTGTGAGATAAATTCAACTCATTTTGATTCTTGAGGCATTTTTTACTTCTTCCTATCATGTCACTTCCATTTAATCATGGAGGTACCTCCATGATTTAATGAATGAGTTCAGATTAAAAACAGATGTAACTGAATAAGTTGATCAGAAATAATCATAAATATTCAAAACACAACACGACTTTCCATCAAGTGACAACCTTAGTTATAGTGTGATAATTATTCAAATACATTTCCGATTATTCTATGATGATACATACATACTATTGACCTCTACCTTTAAATCTCATTTTAGCAAAAAAAAAATGAAGATCATAATCGTTTGTACTGTATTTGTTATGTACAGTTACACAAGTTAGACCTGGATAAAATTGTCAGTTGCTGCCCTATATCATGCACAATTTAAACTAAAGTAAACGCATAAAGGTACAGAAACCTGGAAAATAAAGACCACTTATGGAACCCCAAACTCCCATAAGTATAATAAGTATAATGATAGACAGATAAAATAACGAACCAACTAACTAAATACAGAATAAAAAAAATAATGAAAATAAATAAATAAATAAATAAATAAATAAATAAGTAAATAAGAGAAAATATGAACTAACAAACTAACAGAATGTAACATTTATACCCAATATAAATATTGCTCATTTGCGCATTGGTCTAATCCACATTCCCCTCTCGTAGAAATTCCAAAAAACTGCACATGTTATGCTTACTGTATCATGTCCAAGTTTATTCATGATGGTCGAAAGTTTTCTCGGTCGCCATGGCGACGAACCACCGTTGTCCAGAGTTGAATCCCTCCAGTCCAAAGTGGTCTTGTGAAAAACTAAATTGCTGAGTTTGTTGGCTTGCTTCTCTGACACGACGTGCGCCCTCATGCGTCCACTTGGATCAAAGACATGAACCTCGCATCCCCGTTCGGCCATCTCCTTTTCGAACCGAATGTTATTCGTACGTGCCCTAAATGAGGAAGAGTGCAACAGGTGAATAAAGTAACTTAGTTCATATGTGACATCTATTCGGTCTTCATTCCATCAAGCATGTTACAAACAACTGCGATGAATATCGGGAAGTACAAGTACTTGGTGAAGCTAAACATAATTGTGATACATCATTAAACGTAATGATATTGCGCATGATAATTACCATGATGATGGTGATGATGAAGAGGAGGAAGATAAAGAGAGGGAGGAAAACATATAAAATGTTAATGAGTATAATGATGACAATAATGACGACGATATTGACGACGATGACGATAAAGAGGAGGAGGATGGAGAGGAGAAGCAGGAGGGCAGGGGAGGAGAAGGGGAGGAGCATAATACAATGATGAATGATGACGGTGATGATGACGATAATGATGATGATGATGATGACGATGATGATGATGATGGCAATGATGATGATGATGATGATGATGGCATGGCGAAGGAGGAGACGGGGAAGGGAAGGGGGATTTAAAATTTTGATGATGTGTATTATAATAAATATTATGATGATGAAAGTGAGCATGAGGAGGAAGAGATAAGGAAGATGGAGGAGGGGAGGAAGAGGGTATAAATTTTGATGATAATACAAAATCACTGATCTATAATGATAAATTGTTCAGGCGAAATTCGAAATATTCAAATACATATTAAAAAGTATGATCTCATTGAAAATGTGACTAGTTGGCTACAGCTGCTCTATACCGTAGATCATGTTAGCTAAGGAAAAAATGGTTAAAGGCCCTTTCAATACATTACCCAAATGAGTAAGACCGACACAGCCAGGTCTGAGGCGCCTCTAACCGACAATACGACGTCCACCTCTCGAAACAAACATCCCACGGCGCATGTTGATGGACGGGTTCCTGGACTATCTGCTACCCTACTGCCTGCTGTGTCCGACATTGCACCTGCCAAAGAACGAACATAAACAGAGAAAAACATGACATACATTTTGCGTTCGCAGAAAACAGCATCGTTAGTTGTTTCAGCAAGGTCACGCTTTTGTTTTGTTTGATTAAAATCTATTCAGACTGTATAGAATATCTAATAAATACATATGTTGTTTTATATCTAATGATGGATAGAAAATAGAAGTGAAATCCAATGTTGGTTGGTTTTGTTTTCTCTAGGAGGATTGAAGGACTGCAGAACTGGAAAGGTTAATCTGTTATCAGCCGCCTCTGATTTTCAGAGTTGGTAGAAAGATGTGATGAAACAGATCTCAATGAATGGAAAACAATAAAATTATTAACAGGGAAATGGCGAGATTTTTGTGAGGTGGTCCGAATTTGTCTCAAGAACGCAAATGAGGTTGAAAAACAAATAGAAATAAAAAAGTAATTATTCAAAACTACACGATTTAATATTCACTTGCTTTAGCCTAGACTCCTGTTTATTAGTGGGCGCTTTTGACATCTATATCTCGAGCGATGTTATCACACATCTGAATCGGAGATGGAAACAGTATTAAAGTGATATTACGCAAATACCTACCGCGAGCAGGATTCAAAATTGATTCGAACCACGACAACACGCTGATGATTTTCAGACATGGACGCACAAACCAGTTATACACTTGTACAAACCATAAAACTGAGCCGCGACTGTATCGCTTTTAGTTGCTTATAAAATATT
>JZLH01S0040755.1:134656-149032 GCA_001188425.1 Eucidaris tribuloides
TAACAGTCAGTATAATTTCTCTAAAACTGAGTTTTCAAGTCCTATATTTTGCTAAAGGTTTCCAGATGGCATTTTCTTCTAAACGCCACTGTATTTACACAATGTTAATTTTTAGGCATGCAAAAAAGATCCACTGCCTTTAAAGAAAGGCTTTGTGAGAGGTGAAGATATCTGTGAATCTTTTCATCACAAATGAACTGAGCTTATTTGCTGGGTGATCACATCAAGAACACGATCTTAAATCCAAAACTAGATAATAAAGATACTCATGTGTAAGGAATTCATGTATATACTTCATGGAGTCTCCAGTTAACGACATTTGCAGCAATTGCACTTCGACATTTCAGTGAGGTCGACGTTTCGTTGCATTGGAAGGTAGGCCTATACTATTAACTGATTAAGAAGGACGTTTCCTAGACTAATTAAGCCTAACCTTTCCCTCTATTGAATAATGATCGCTTCGGAGGGGAGGGAAGACAGGAACAGACATGTGTAAATTAAAGTGAACATCGTGCAGTTTTGTGTCTTGTAAGTAATGTCACGGATGCTTTTTGTTTACAGAGAAATGAACCATGTATCGCAAGCAACACGCGTCGCAGCCATCAATTCACAACTTGTAATTTGGTTAAAGCTTAAAATGATATCAAGCATCACGTGATGGAAGGAATGTGATATGACCCTCACGGAGTGTTGGGAAATTGAGGCAGAATGTCACCGGCATCAAGGAAAGGCCAATGATGAAATAACACATTTATGACTATGTTTAAGAATAAAAATCAACCTAGTGATGGATTTATGAGGGAAACTTTAACTGCTAAGACCTAAGTACATTAGAAATAACGTTAGACACCCACTGAACCAAGTAGACCAGTGGCGGTCATGATGATTGAAATTGGACTGGAAATCTCTCAAGGAGTCGTACCAGAACATTAGTGAAGTAATTTCTTTAATATCGACATGTACACCATCAGTAATGTTAGACGACATTGCTTCTTTGCCGAATAAAGGTCATTATTTTTGTACGAAACTGTGTTAGAAGACAAAGTGGAATCATGCACATTCGGGAATGAACTGTGAAGGTGTTCTTCCCAGCGTAGTGCCGAAAAGCAATTAACGCATCCCATCACTTCACGAATAGCTTCTCTCGAATGACTCACTCGAAGAGCTGTCATGTTTTTAAAGATACAAATATGAAGTCACGTCTTCACTCTATTACGTCCTTAGTGTAAAAAGGTGAATCCCTTCACCATGTAGGGACTATGGAATTAGGTTAAGTCCGGATGGCATACACCTGAGATATGTTCGAGCAGAATATATTTACACAATTACCCTCTGAATTATTTCATAAGCAACAAGACACCTATATCTGTACACAGACTGAAGACAAAAAACAGCTCCCTTGGAAAAATCATGTTTAAATCAACGGTTGTAACTGATCTCAATGCAATCTATTTATTAATTCATTTAAATCAATCAATCAAACAAACAAACAAATACGTAAATACAAAATAAATGCCTCAAGAAAATACATTTATTCTCAGATACTACATTTTAAAAGACAACAAGTAAAGATAAAAGGACATAAGGTACATGTATTTGTGTGTCTGTGATTACTCGTTTTGTCTCTGGAGACTAGGACTATATGTTTCGAGTAGGTAGCACACGAGACATGGAGAATTATGGATGTTTGTCTTTCACATACTACACAGTGCGGGGGCATGTAGAGCACATTATACATATTTTCATTGTCAGTACTTGACATTTTCGGCGATAAATCAAGTTGGCGACCCTGGTTTAGATGCGCCCCATTGTGACAGGTATGAAAATAGGAAGCATTAAGATTGCAAATCCGGGATCTCGGCCCAAAAGCAAAACCGAAATGAAACATTCATGACGGAAAAGAGAAAAATGATCCCGCTCCGCCTCCGACCACTGATGATATCCATGCCTTTGCATTCATTGACAGATGTGTCAATAATGCAATGTTGGTAAATCTGTTCGCAGGTGAAACGCTGGAGTTGTTTTCATGGGCGTGGCCCGTACGATATGATTGAAGGGGGCGACGACGCTTCAGGGTAAATCTGAGACCATACCATGTTCTGAGGGGACGAGTGACCCTTCTTGCCCCCAACGACACGATGCTGATGTCACGTTGTCATGTTCAACATCTTGGGGTACATCACTTCAATCAAGATTAGCCAAGGGCTTTCCGCGCAGAAGGAAACCCTTCAAATCCCTTTCACAAGATGGAAAATCGTCTAAGTTTCGCATATAAAATGCCCCTGGGAGAGTGCGCTCCGTTAATGTCATTCGATTTCGACGAGTTACAATTTGCAAATTGAGTCTTCATTGCTTATTTCTATTTACCCTACCTGTTGAACGGGGATTGCTAAATGGCTAAAGTTACATTGATTTCCATTCGAAAACCTCCGGTTAAGTCTCAAATTTGAAGTTGTTTTCGGCAGTTTTTATGACTTGAAAGGTCAGTTTATGAATTCATTTGAAAATTCGTTGAAAATATCCCCAAACTATATGACTTATCGCGAACACACAATATCAGATAGCCAGCAACATCAACAGTATCTGTTGTACTTTATTTGAATAAAGTTGATTATGGCACAAAAGTGACGATATAAACAGGGTGAATATTGTAAAAAACAATGAAGAAATTAGATATTTGACTAGGACTATTTCACCATAAAAACATTGGATATTATTTGTGTGCAAGTCTACGCTATAGGAGCCTAAGAGGAAGAACACACGACCCTTGCATCTTTTCCAATATCTCTTTCCCCTCCCATTCAGTAATCAAAACTGACGATATAATTTGTCAAATCTGTCAATCAATGATTGATGTGCCATAATATCGATATTAATTAAAACCATTCAAGTCAATTTATGTTCAAGTATTATCTTTGTGACATTGTCTCATTTGGATTAATATTTGTCCCTCTTGATGATATCGGTCTGACATACATACAGTATATAAAAAAAAAAACTTGCCCAAACATCTTAACACACCTGGTGGCAGCGGTGGGATCAGAGGCGAAGAAATAATTACTCATAAAGAAATGTGCGCCTATGGGACTTCGTCCACTATACCGTCACTTAATAATGTACATGGAACCCACGAAAGCAGGGAAAACATACTAACATGTGCTATGTATGACACGATTAATGGTTGAACTTGTACACGTGTGTATGTAACCTGGAAACGAATTAAATCATTGATGAGAAAGAGCGTGATTGTGTTTGTGTTAATATGTTGTGAGTCACACAAGAAAATACTGCGTACGTACCTATCGGAAACGAATTAGGGGTAAATGTATTGCGGTATTTTCGTGAATTCTCACAACTTTGGTTGTAAAGGTTGTCTGCAGTGTTTTTGCCCACGATAGTATAAGCTGGCGATTAACTTTCTCAGCTCAATTACAGACTAAAAAGATATACGCCCATTCCCCCTGAATACTCTCACGATGTATTGCAGACAGGTGTCATTTTAAATGTAATTTTGTATATTTCATTTATCACAGCCATATAGGCATATACGAGTTAATATCAAAGTCAGCACGAGGCCTGATGCTTTAGCTTATTTGGCGTACTTTATTTTCTGTGATTTTATTGTGGGCAGTTACCATTCGATGTGAAATTGATCCATAGGCACGTTTGTAGATTCATTGGTTAAGTGTAATTTATCGCAAGTGTGTCCGAAGTAGGTATCGTGAAATTTCAACGTTTCAACATTGTACAAGCCCTGGTAAATACAGTTCTAATACTTATTGCACCCCAAATCTCAACACACCCATCCAAAAATCGGTACATATAAAGACTATGACAATATTATCATGCCTGAAAATCGTATGCTTCAGCTCATTTTAGTTCCTGGTTTGATAAGAACAAAATGTATATCGCAACAGTCGTGCATGGTTACTCTCCTGTCTTGTGTAGCAACGCATTACAGGCCATGTTATACCGGATACTTGGGATACGAATCCAACTATATCATCTGTATCAATTGTATCTTGTGACGTTTGAAAAATCATGCGTAATCGTTTATTTGTCTGTGAAACATGCTACACTGCAAAAACTGGGGTGTTAGATCTAACACCAAGGGTGTTGCACAATATGAATACCGGATAAGTGTTCATTTTTGAACACCCTTAGTGTTAAAGCCAATGCTCTTGGTGTTTGAAATACTTCGTTTGATGTTTACATAACACCCGTGGTGTTAACATTTTACACCACGTCTGGTATCTATATTGTGCAACACCATGGGTGTTAAATTTAACACCTCACTTTTTGCAGTGTAAGTGGCTAAAACATGCTAGAATATATGAAAATTCTCACTTCCCTGACAGAAGTACAATACATTGAAAAGAGTACGGGAAACAATACGGCATTATCATTTCCAACTATGAATCTCTGCACATGTTTCAATTCAAATGTATAATTGCTTCCTCAGAAAGCACTTATTGCTTGTGACAAGGAGTTTAGATGTCTGTGATATTAAGAGCCACTTAATCTTACCAGTACCTGCATTACTTAATCCGACTTATAATGCGTCTCGAGATTTGCATGCCGTTTCTCTTTGATTAACAGCATCCATCATTCCAGAAATGAACACGAAGATATCAATATAAAAAGACTTATTTTACAACTAAACAATAAGAAACTAACAGTCGTCAAATCATCAAGATATATCCTTCCCGCTCAATCGCATGTTAGCGGAACCTGGCAGACGCATTACACTAAGTGGTATCTAATTAGAGAAACTACGTAATGGGCATATTACTGCACGTCAAACGTAAATACATCTGTCTGTATGTCGTTGGTCATATCCAACTTTCCATTACGATCTGGAAAGTCATTTGGTCGTTAACAGATTAATGATGACGTGAGGCATGTTTCTTGGGTAAAGGCAATTTACGAGGAAGACCAGGGTATTGACATTTCATGTTGGGAATTCCGTTCACATGTTCAATTGACCAGAACGTTAAAATACATCAGTTCGGTCATTTTGTTACATTACTGGTGATAGAGACCTGCCATGTTTTCAACGAGACTTACGTGTATCTATTGGCAAAACAGATGTCTTATCATCCAAGTGTCGTAGAAAGGTCAGCTATGTCGCAAGAGAGGTGGAGGTTGTGATAACTTTGAAGATTCGTTGATACTCTCTGATCTCATCCTGCTGAAATTAAGAACTAGAATCATAATCTTTCTACGAGAAGAGTATTTGCATTATGGCGGCCCGCGGCCGTCTAGTATGATACCCAATCCTATACAACAATATTTAAAAGGTACGAGCGTATTTTCAAAGGTATGTTTACTGGAATGTATCGGAATAACATGTTTTGGTTTATGATCCTTGAAATATTAGATGACATGAAGGCAAAATACCTCAGGGGACAAAGATGGAATATGCTTGAAGAAAGTAAGTTTTATCCTCCATGGAGGAAAAAAATTAATGTTATATGCTTTGAGGAACGGAAACAGACCTGCTAAATCCCTTTGTAAGTTATCCGACAGTAGCCTATAGGAAGATGAGATATTCTAGTCGAGAAACTTGATACATGCAATGTAACATACAAAGAATGTGATAGGTATCGGTTCGATATGTTACCGTCGAAATCAATGTTTTTAGACAAAACATAGCGATGGAAATGGAAGAGGCAGGTGTGAAAAAATTCGTGAGTCATCCAAATGAATATCTTTTGAGAGAGGAGGCCAACGGTTACCTTGAGGAGCAGGTACCTGGGAAAGATATATATATTTTCATTTACGGTGTTTTCAGTTACCAAAGACTCGAAGACTTTTTATCATTTTTTTTTTTTGGGGGGGGGGTTGGCATTTCCATTTACCGCAAACTTTAAGAAAAGAGCAGGGGTCCGTGCGTCTTTCCACTCGCCAAAAACTCCAAAAGAAGGGCGAAGGAGAGAGAGAGGATCTAATTCGACGGCTTTTCTGGTCGTCGATAAAAAAAAGACACATTACGGAATTAGGTGTGCAGAAATAAATTTACGTCTCCGAAGACTGCAACAGTGGCAAAGAGGAGGGGGCAGGGATCTAGTTATACCAGTAGGATCCATGGTTACACCAAGATGAAGCTGTTACTGTTTGGAGCTTTTATTTTATTGTAAGTCTTTACATCGTACACATTATAGGTCACGTGTTTGGTCAATGGGAAATGACATCTGTCAGTGAAGGCTTACGATGTTGGACGGTCATGCTGCCTTGCTGAAATCTCAATCTCTCATTGCACACGCACATTTATCACTTGGACATTTCCTTCTAAAGTACGTGTATCTCAAAAAGTTCAGATGACTTCAAACTGGGACAAAAAGTAAGATGAACTCGTTCTTGTAATCGAACTTTCCGCTCGTCCGTTTCATTTACATCAGGTAACTACCGGGGAGTTTATGTTTCAAGATTACTCTTGATCCCTATTAATCCGCAAGGCTCGCAGTTATTTTCCGACCATCGGGGTGACCAACACGACAGGTTGGGATCATAACGGTGTCATCCCTCTACCACTAGCTACCCACCCCAATACGATGATATGCTACCAACATGGGTCGCGATTTCTTTGCACATTTTCCGGCACTTTGATCCGGATCGCATTTTACTGATTTGAGTGGCGTTTCGGCGCTTTATTGGGACGGGTCTCAAAAGACATTATGTAGTGAAGTGGTATAGTCATGGGTCCTATAGTTGAAAACCTGGGCCGGCATATACTGTATGTAATAATCCTGATTTGTATTAATCGCAAAATTTGTTTGTTTAATGGGAAAAGGATACATCTTGTTTTCCTACAAATACATTACATGCATGTATACAATAATACGACACGCCAGAGTGTAAACCCATTTTCTGAAGACTACATAGTCGCACACCTGTACAACCTAAATCATCGCAGTTGCAGACTTGTTCATACTCACTTTAAACCGTGTAATTTAAGCGATCATTCAATCAAGGTCGTGAAAAAGCAACAACGACGTTCGTTCTCGCACAAAATCCTGTACGCGTGTCATGAATTAAACATTTTGTGACACTTTCACGTATTCCATTACCAAGTTCTGTAACATAACGACCACGTTGGTCGTCACCCGAGCAGTATAGGTTGCTCAAATACAATGAAGCTTGATATACCCTCTCATTGCAATAACATTGAGTCAACATGAGGCCTGTGTATACAGTCAAGGAGTTTATGTATTCTTGTTCCCTATCGCGACCCTCGCTTTCAATGTAAACTACATTCTTCGCCGCTACGAACATTTTCGATCTTTAGAAACAGAACATCGTCCCCGGAGTGTAAGCTAACAGAGCTTCAAGTTGAAATCCTTAGAAAGTGAAAACCACGGAATACAATGTTTTGAGAATGTGTGACATTCAACAAGAGTATGCATGAATGTTCTCAACTACATGTAGTTTATTAGTATATAACATGTAGTCTTTTATACACGGCCATGATAATGCTATTTGTAAAGTGCAAATCATTAGTAATATGCATCTTGTAAAAGTAAAACGATCATATTAAATTAAACATCAGCACTATTACCATCATCATTATTACAATAATAGATCCACTTCTGTTTAACCCTACAATCACACTTTGTCACCGGCGTGATGGTCTAGTGGTTAGAGCGTCCGCCTCACGTCCGGAAGGTCGCGGGTTCGAGCCCAGCCGTGTCATACCAAAGACTTTTAAAAATGGTACCTTCTGCTTTCTAGCCAGGCATTCGGCATTCTGGAACAGGGAGGGGTAATAACATTTATGTCATGCAGGGCCCGCTGGGAGAACAGTCTATAATTTCACTGATAAGTTGCTACCCTGATGGGCGTTATTATTATAAATGTATTATCTATTCCGTTCTGAGAACGAGACATCGCTTCGTCCTCCCATGGACCCTACTCCATAGGTGGGGATGGGTCTAAAAAGAGTCTAGAAAAAGACTAGTATCTTCATATGTATTGGTCAGGAACAGCTGTAAACATGGGTTATTTTCATCATGTTTTGTTATCCTCTAGAACATAGAACCCCCCCCCCCCATTTCCCGCAAGCTGTTGCGCAAGCCACGTTCTCGAATCTCAACAGGTCTACAGAGCTGGTAACATTTTCGACAACCATGTTTCCCCTGCGACTCCCAGAAACATTCTCACATCCATCCAATCCATCGAGTTATAGTGAAAGGTCATGGTCCGGAGGCACATGAGTCGTTCTCACCCGATAGCAAATCATCTTCTGAGATACTGTGCACCTGTTCACGCCGACAACGGGCGGTATATATCTGTGTACACTGGATGTATCTCAGACGATGAAGAAGTTGATGAAAGTCTACCTCATTCAATTGGAATCCAATTAAATGTCTCACTGTTTTTGGCGGGATGTGGGCCAAGGTTATCGATGTCTTTGTCTTTTCTTGCAAGGAGGGTTAACAGCTGGCGAGACGAGATTCTAACTTACTTTAACGGGCCAACGATTACAGTGATACATGTACATGAACTTGCATTTATCGCGCAATGCCAAGGAACTGTTGGGTTATAATTTCAGATGCGGCATCCGAGATGACGTTATCGAGACGCACTGGCTTCGTAAAATTGAAAACGAAAGAGAATGGTACGGTGGTTTTACTGTGTCTTTTTGTCGTCTGATTTGGCGATCGATAACCCTAGACCTAGACCATAAATCAGGGTATAAAATGTTTGCCATTATAACGTCTAAAAGTGAGTCGTATTGTATATTAACCCCAGAAATGTAATTTCCCATCAATCCCTACCTGTTGTTCCTCAAAGGGCCAAATTGATAACTGTGGTACTTGACATGTTTGTGCTTTTCTTTACTCACAAAGGTATACACAGTATATACAATGACGCTCGTAGTAGTATTAGCACTAACAGATCTAGATCGTATTTGTTAAAAATCAAAGGTAGGTAAATGGCATGATGGGGGGGGGGGTAGTCCTCAACTTGGGCTGAAACTACTCTAGAATCAAGTAAAGTATGCAAGGATTCTCCTGTGAAAATCTGGTAGTCAAATGTTGACTCATTCTAAAATTACGAATGTATATACCCCTTGTGGCAAGCAAACCTGCTGTGTGGCTCTCTATGGGTCCTATTTTTATCGTGCCCCGATAAAATTAAATACCAATACGTTCATGCTTGATTCTACTTAGGAAAACAAATTAGACACAAATCCTTCCAACTGGGAGATCCACTCTAGCTGGTGTATAGTTGGTATATATTTCAACTCATTTGGTTCTTGAGGCATTTTCAAGTGTTCCCAATATTTAAGGATGCTGCACCTGAGCCCCTGGAGTGTAGGTTGAGGGACCCCAGCCCATGTCAACAATTAGATTAAAGATTCTCTCCCTATACGATATACCCATGTAATATATGGATGCATGATTCCTTGATAAGTTTGGATAAAATCCAAGTAAGCGTCGACGAAAATGAGAGAAAAAAATAAACGGATGACAGAATGCGGAGGAATATGGTCTATGAATCTAAATGTGTTTTGTATTTTGTTTTTGTTAGCTAGATTCTTTTTTGTTTGTTGTTAATGGCATAAAATAGACCATATTCCATAACGTGTTACCTATTTGTTTTTTATTGATGGTTCCGTGAATTAAAAAAAAATCCCATTTCCCCTGTTTCTCTATTTCAGCCAGATGGCTACCACGGAGAGGGGGCAACTATCTCCCCTGCCCCATCAAATGCACCGGTGTTGCCCAGATGTCCTACGACTACCTCTTATATTTCCGTCACTTGATAAGTAAGATCTTCATGGGTTCTTGCCTCCTTGTTGACCCTTCTACTACAAATCAGCATTCCTTCCGAATTCCAGTCATGATGGTATAAATGCATGTTGTACATGACTGTCAAACATATCAACGGCTACAAATGGATTCACCAGACACTCAGTTCCTTGCTGTTACTACATAAAACCAAAAAAATGATGCAATAATTAAGTATGTATCTCGTTCCAGAATCATGCATGTTTTCATTCAATTGATTGGTTTCAGCGCCTAAATATTGATAGCTGTACAGGTTCATTAAAATAACTGTAAAGACTTCAGACTCATATCGACTGATGATAATTCAGAGTAACTCGAACTCGATATGCCCCTTGCTCCCAACACGTCTCCAGTGACCCCCATTCGTCATTTTCCCCTTGTCTCATTAGGATCTTCACCCGCGATCACAAGGTGTAATTCGATTTAGAGGCGTCCAGGAGTGATAGGTCGCCGACCTTGACGGGATGTTCTTCATTGGATCATGGCTACGCAGCATCTTTACTCCAACCTCAAACAGTGATGCGACGATAACTCTCGAAGTTGAAACGTCAAACGGATGAAATAAAAAGAAGACTGACAAACGGACTCTTACCAGAAAACTGCTAAATAAACAGTTGGATGAACAGCTAACTATAATTACCATATACCATACGTATCTTCCATGTGAATACTTCATTAAAGGGAAATGGCAGCACTGAAAACATTGGCCCTACATTGTTCAATGTCTCTCGACAGCGAAAATCAATCGTTTCCTCCTTGTACAAGCGGCAAAAAAAGTCAAACTTTAATCATGATGGCATATGTCTACTTTATTCCCTACAAGCATGGACCATGGTTCAACTAAGCAAATTCGAGACAATTCCTTCCATTTTAAATACTTACTGCAGTAAGTGTAAATGATGCTTCAATTTAATTGGTTCTTAATAGAATTTGGACTGCTTCTGATCATGTCACTTCCCTTAAAGACACTTATTATAGCATTGGGGAATCCCCATTTAAAAAGTTGTCAAACTTTGCTATCTGACATATCTGACAGTGTTTGGATGGACAAATAAACACCCCAGAACACAAAGGTTTGGACAGTTATGCATATATTACTATTCTCAGCTGAGATTAAATTCTGCCACACAGCACTCTATGAGGGAGGACAGGATTGGTTGCTCAATGATTTTCACTTTTTAAAAGTACTTAATGATCGTTTTGAACAACAAATTTTTCAGGACTTCATTTTTAGACCTTATCAGAGACACTGGTAGCATCAGGAATCATGTAGTTCAGATTTTTTTTTTTCACCTGGAAACATTGTGGTACGATGCCTTTCAGGTGAACATGTAACCTCGATTGGTCGCTAACGTAATACTATGTTCATTTCTGGAACAAACTTTTCAACATAACCCTTAATAAATTTGCAAAATAAGCAGTCTTGATGCCTAAAGTAAAGTAAAAACATCCCTTCGAGTAAATTACGACAAAATGCAGAAGTTTCTGTCAATGTGACGACAAGAAGGTCCACAGGGGAATCGATTTTACTGGTTGATGGGTCGGTTATCACCAATAAAAACCTTGAGAATGCTACCTGGAAACATTACATCAAGCCACGTGGCTTTTGATGGAAACATCACGTCCTCGCAATTCATTCAGTTGATATACTGTTTGACGGAGTTTATTCACAGGATGAAGAATATATAGTTTTTAAGGGAGGATGCAGTCGCAATATTTAATTTCCTGTCAGTTTTATTCGGTAATCCCCATAAAGCCAGGAAGCAAGTGGTCCTATAATAATCCGTCTTTGACTCCAGAGACAAAGAGAATGAGTAACATAGTGACATTGTCAGTAGTTTTATCACCTAGACAACGATGCTGGAGCCATAGAGTGGAGGAGGAGTGATCTTATCATGCATGAATGCTAACAAAATATCGTTCTCAAAGCATTTGTTACATGAAAAATGGTAAGCAACTGGTGATACAGTTACATCAGAAGCTTACCATGCTTACAATGATGTAGGAAAACAAATAAATCAATTCATCTTTCCATCACCAATCTATGTGAGTTGTGACTACTGTAGGACGAGGGAGGTACATGTAACTATCATGATCTCGTATGGTATTTCAGTTTCGGCCTTCCTTAACAAAATATCAGTACTGTGTACTGAAGACGTTGGCATGAATTTTGAATAAAAACGTTTTAACCAACTGAAACCATACATGATTCCAAAATACCATTCACATAATACATAATTTTAATGGGACTGATGGGCCAAAGAAAATTGAATGGCACGAAAAATTGTCCCCAGAAGGGCCTTAACAGTAAATTCGCTATATTTTGAGAAATATTGCCTTATTTGAAATTTGTACTTCAGACTGGCAGAAGAATCTAAAAATATACTACTTTGATTTTATGTGAAAAGAGCCAAACTGCCGGGAGAATGCTACTGTAGGGCCCTTTTGCCGGTCAAGCAACGCAATATCGTACTTTTGCTCAGTAGATGGAAGAGTCTTCTCCTGCCAGCCTTCACTGACGATAATCCCGGTTGATTAATATATCACTTTAATATCGTAATTTATTACGACCATCTGTAGTCTTGCTTTGATTTTGGCACTTTAGATCAGTGAGGAAGCCACGATGGGGGGGGGGGGGGGTGGTGGTATATAACGATATACTGTACTCCCGGGGCAACATTAATTGAAGAAATTTCCTATGAAAACTACTCCCATTTTATGCACTTTCCTGAAAATTATTTCTATTACACCCAAGCGAATTTCCTTCAGGAGTTCAGGTGGAACAAATTTGTTGATGTAACGACCAAACAGGTGACCACTATGTAGGCCAAAGGGTCAATTGAGGAGGTCAGCTCAGGTTTGCAATGGTTGTGTAAATATTTTTTTTTTTCAAAGTGAGTTAGCCCTGCTGTCGATGAAAGCTAAGAACTTAGCCTACACATTGGTCAAACCATAGATACTATAAACGAACTGATCAGTGTAATACGCCAAAATGTAGATTTACAGCGAAATTTATATATTGTAGGTCAAACCTTTATTTCATAGTTCGAATGAGGTAAGTAACATGTTTGGTTTGAATGTATACCTTTTGACTTTTTTTATTTTTACAAAGCGCGACAGGTCAATACGTAAAAGGTAAAAAAAAGAAAGTTTCGTTATTTTAGCAGATACAATATACGACTGTCCCTACCCCATACTTGAATAATATGAACTAAATTTGTGAGTATAGTGAAATGCAACTCCTGTGAAATGTTTGGATTCACACTTTACACATACCTGGGCAGATTATTTTGATATTCGAAATATCAAGTTGGTTTAAATTGGTGGACAACATGTTATTGTTAAATGTTAATGCTTTTCTAAATAAGGAGATCATGTAGATGTTTGAAATGAAACTATGTCGAATTTGTTCAGTACAATATGGAGTAACAACAGGTTAGTCGCGCGATGGGTCTTTTTCGGTTCGTTGTTTTCCCTCAAGTTTTTATCGACAAAGAACAGAACAATTCATTTTCAAAGAAATCATGTTTATCCTCTAGTGTTTGTTTAGTGCGAAGTGGTGTGGAGGATGTTTGAAGCTAAAGATGCCTCGGGAGAATTCGGGAATGGAAGTAAACTCTGAGAACTGCTTCAAATGGTCCGTAAATTCGACTCGAGATATCGTTAAACTTTGGTCTGCTTGTCCCCGCATATTTGCGACGATCTTTAGGGATTTAGCCATCGGTCAAAACTTGAGTGCCAAAAAACTGTAAAACGAAAGAGTGGCGCGAGTTTGCCATCATGGATGGCGTCAAGAGCTGATCGACATAAAAATCAAGTTTCGATTGATTTCATTCTTTGATAAAATACAGGCCTGTGGCAACAAAGGATTTTGGAATAATCACAGTTGTTTGTACTTCTGTGATGTATCAAACCTGCTGTCTGGAATACCAGATAAGTTAGACAGGAGCTTGTAGAGCACCTAAGTTACGAGATTGTATACCATATTCTATTCACATTGGGTATGTCCACTTGTGGGTCTTGAAAAAACAACAAACATAAAGTCATGTTTTAAATTCTTTACCTTTTTCAGATACCTAATTTCACTGCCGGTATTCATCACTCAATTGCACTGTTTTTGTACCATGTACCGCAGAATACAATTTCCTTCATTTGCTCGCAAGATAAGTTAATCACATGACTCGACATTTGCTTTGTAATTCAGATACTACGCCCATATACGATCCCTTAATTGTTGTCACCAAACAACAGGCGTAAATTTGGTCTACGTTAAGTGATGAAAGTATTGCATGAATTTGGAAGATCTATACCTTAAAGTGATAGGCTAACATTGTGGAGCTTCAATTTAAAAAATTGTCAAACTTTGGTATCTAAGCTACATAGTATTGTTCAAATGGACAAATAAACACCCTAGAATACAAAAGTTTGGAAATTACACTGCCAATGGGAAGTTATACATGAATAAACAATAAAACTCGGGGCGAGTTTTATTAACCTAGGTGTACACACAGTAAGTCTATGGGAGGAAATGGGCAAGTGAATCTGGTCAACTTACGATTTTCACTTTTTTAAAGCACTAAAT
>JZLH01S0040787.1:1231-15292 GCA_001188425.1 Eucidaris tribuloides
AATTCTAATAATCCTGGACAGTACGTCTTTAATTCCCCGGTCAAATTCCTAGATTCGACAGCAGGTCGACATTAATGCATTCCTCGAGGAACCAACTATTAAACACTTAGTTTCTTATGAAGTGACAAGTTGTTTCGCTTATCATAATTATTATCAGTATTTCTCCACTGCCACTAAATTACCGCTCAATGGAGCCTACTGCCCTGATATCAACGAGGATCTGAAGTCTTCCATCACGTCTGTGGGGTTCTTCAATAACTACGTTTCCATGATGACTCTCAACTTATAGATCTGAGTATGCTCACCTTGTCACGCAAGACATCATCCATCCTGTGTATTCTTGGTTCTATCAATAACCAGAACTCCCATGGAGGCGAGAGTTGAGTCGCAAAGTGTCTTGATGAAGAAAGTCGCCTCCTAAAGAAGACTCGACCTGCATGTTATACAAAATAAAGCAATCACAAAGTCAATTGGACAATAGTTCATGTCTTGAATGCAAGAATTTTTATATCCCAAATGTATATGTCTTACATTATCTGGTGCTGATTTTGAAAAGACCTAAATAAAAGATAACTCAAACAAACTAGATTTGGTCAAAAATAAAAGAAGTTAAAAATTATCAGCACTAACCATTAGTCCTGAATAAGGAAAATGTAATGTAAAAGTATAGGTAATGAAACCAAATCTGGTCTCAAATGATACAATAATAAACGCATTGAGCTAGCGGGAACCGCAATGTGTTTCCTAGATGTTAAACTCCAGAATTTATATTAGATATCTTGTGGTCACAAACAGTGGTTAAATTCAATTATACTTTGACCCAGCAGTTTGAAGATGAGATATTCTGGCTGTCGTTTGACGGATAAAGCTCAAGAGTTACAAACGGTATGCACGTATTATAAAAATCAACATAAACATTAAACGAATTGTGAACTTGTCATAAAAAAATAATAAAAAATAATTTATCAGGTAAATAAATACCGCATCTAAAGCGTAACATTGTTAGAACTTTGACTCAAGCAAGTCGTGGCATGAAATTTCTGGATGTCATTATGAAAAGTTTAGGATCCCAAAAGGACATTAACATACAGATAATCTTGGTCAAAAAAAAAGTTGAGCAAATAAATAAATTTGACGCGTTCCCTTACATCTACTTAACTGCTTGAACAGCAAAGAATTTAAACCTCAATAATGGACAGTTGGTGTAGAATGTATTATAGTGGAAGTAGGCTCTGTCTGCGACTTCGGCATGTTAAGAGTTAACTTACATTAATGTCATTATTATGATCTAAAACTGGGTCAAAATAACCCAGTAAGCGTACCTTTGACCCAAAATTTGGCATAAGTTTCTGGTGTCGTTTGATGGGTCTCATGTGACAGCGTCTGATGTACGTCTCAAGGCACTGCTTCCTGACTTGGTCAATGTGCTGCCGATGGCTGTCCTGCATACTGTCATGCAACCCAAGGTTTTCTGTGATGGCCCCTATCTGCCATTGAGTGAACTGGGTGCTACACTGTTGAAGCTGCTGCACAAAGCTGGGGGGTAAGTGTGAAGGATGGAACAGCGGGGTGTTACCTGCCTCTTGGCCTTGGTGGTTGGCATTGTGGAAGAAAACGAAGAACAAAAAGAAACATATGAACAACAACTCCTTTCTTAAAGACACTGGCTAACACTGTGTAGCTTCAAAATTAAAATTTTTTAAACTTTGCTATCTGAGCTACATAGTAGTGTTTGAATGGACAAATAAACACCCAAGAATACAAAAGTTTGAAAATTTATGCTGCCACTGGCAAGATATGAATGAATAAACAATTAATACTTAGGGCGAGTAGAAAATAGCCTAGATCTACACACAGTACGTCTATGGGAGGAAATGGGCAGGTGAATCCGGTCAACTTACGATGTTCACTTTTGTAAAGCACTAAATAATCATTTTGAAATACACTTTTTTCAGGGCTTCATTTTTAGACCTTATCAAAGACATTGGTAGCATGGAGAATCATGTAGCTCAGATTTTTTTAAACTGGAAACAATGCTATACTACAATGCCTTTAAAACGTTCACTGAATTAAAACTGCTAATTAATCTGCTAGAGACAAGGAATGAGATATCTCATTCTGGAGTTTATGGAAATTGAATGTTTTGTTTAAATTAAATCGTCTCCAAGGGCCTAAGATGAAGACACCCCACCTCCACCTCCCATTTCAGTCTTTGTCATGCTTATAACATTGCTAATAGCAGCCATTTCTCTATAGCAGCGACCTTGCCAATCGTGGCAACTAATCTGATTCCCATAGGGAATATGTGCTTACACTTAAGACAGGTTTCAGTGTAGTAGATATGATACTTACCAAAGTGTTGCAGCAATATTTCTAGCTGTGGCTGCAACTGTTCCCTGCCACGGAAATCTCTACAGACTACGTAGACTTCTGAGTTGCCAGCCTTGCTGCAAGCTGGCTTCACCACCGTCACCTGTGGTTAAACCAAAACAAGTGATGAAAGGAGATTAACCCACTCAGTACTAATGCAAGGAAAGGTCATAGAATATAACCTCCATTCCTCCACGATACGGCAAACGGAGAAAAATTACGGGAAGGGGAAGTGTAACATGGAAAATGCGAAATAGTGAAATGCTGAAGTAATAACTTTAAACTGGTAGTAAATTACAAAACAAACAAATATTAAAATGTCTAAAATCATTTCTTTAAAGTGATAGGCTAACATTATGGAGCTTCAATTTTAAAAATTGTCAAATTTTGATATCTGAACTACAAAGTAGTGTTTATATGGACAATAAACACCCTGGAATAAAAAAGTTTGGAAAGTTACACTGCCAATGGCAAGTTATGCATGAATAAACAATTAAAACTCGGGGCGAGTTTAAATAGCCTAGGTGTACACACAGTAAGTCTATGGGAGAAAATGGGTAGGTCAATCCTATCAACTTACGATTTTTACTTTTTTAAAGCACTAAATAATCATTTTGAAATACAATTTTTTCAGGGCGTCATTTTTAGACCTTATCAAAGACAATGGTAGCATCGGGAATCATGTAGCTCAGATTTTTTTAACTGTGGTAAATGTTAGCCAATACCTTTAACTAAACAATACCATTACCAAACATTAGAGTAACTTTAATCACCCTAGCTAACCCCTCTGCAGGCCCCTCTGCTGGCCGTCTTTCTCACTACCATGACTACGGCTGCTCCTTTTGACTGAGGCCGAGTCGTAATCATGCAAATATTATGTAATGTATAGTGTATATATACGTGATTTTGAGTAAGGCAGAAATTATTGTAAAACCAAACTAGAAAACGTCAATGACGTAGCGCTCATCCGGCATCTCGCGACATCATATATCCGAAATTTCATGCGGTACAATTTTATACTGGTGAAAAGATTAAAATTTGATGTCCCGGAAGGAACATGAATATAACAAAATTCGAGTGAGAAAAATATTAGTTTATGCCTGGAAGGGCATGAAAATAAATAATATAATAAAAAAAGATACATAATACTACATGAATTATATATGATTGCATCCCCAGACCCTTCGGGCTCATACTGATTTTGTTTGTTGGAAAAAGCAGCAAATTGAAGTGGAACCAAATTAATAGGTATCTTGATATGATAAGAACTGAAATAAATTATTCTGTTATTTTTTGTAAATTAAATTTGTTCATTTAAATTACACATAATTAATTAATGGACGCAACAGTTTAAAAATTCTGGTAGCAAGTTTCTAGTGTAGCCAACTTACCTCTACAGATAAAAGGCAACTAAATTCTAAAATTGGTTGAGAAATGAATGAGCAAGAAGCATATTGATTGTAATATTTTAAACTGCATAATTGATTAATTTCAAAATTTGTGTAGAAGTACTTTGAGCCCCCACCTAGCCGACTATCAAGATCAAACAAACAGATGAAATGGCTCAAGAAATGTGAGGAAGATGACAATTTTTGTTATTTTTGGATTAATTTTGAAAATTACCATAATTATTAATGGAGTATAATTTTAAAATTCTGTGTAGAAGTTTAATGTGCATAACTCACCACCAAATAATGTAATCACAATTAAAATTGTTGAAAGATTGAAGAAAAAGAAGATTTTTTGTTTTTGAAAAATATTTGCTAAATTTGCTATAATTAATTTTAAATTTGCATAAGTTTAATTTCAAAATTTTTGTGCAGAGATCTTGAAGCCCACACCGTAGCCGCTATCAGATCAACAAAACAGGAATGAAAATCGGTCAAGAAATGTGGGAAAGAAGCATTTTTTGTATTTTGGGGATAAATTACTCATTAATTAATGGAATAGTATAATTCAAAATTCTGTGTAAAGTTTAATTGTGCAATCAGCTAAACTCAGCGCTACCAAATAAAGGCAATCAAAATCAAAAATTCGGTTGAGAAATGAAGGAGAAGAAGCATTTTTTGTGATTGAATAAATTGCATAAATTAAAAAATATAAATGAATTTCAACGATTCTGTGTAGAGGTTTTAAATCCACCACCTAGCCCAGTCATATGAAAGCACATAGAATGAAAGATCGGTTGAGAAATTGAAGAAGAAGAGCATTTTCAAAACTCGTGGACGATTACGGCGACGGACGGTACGGGATTCGTACGGACGTGACAGGTGAGACGACGCATGGTCTATAGATCTCGTATCTGGCCTCTTGTTTAGTACTCAATACTTTTACTATATCAATACATACAAATTAGAGTTTTAATCACCTAGCTAACCTCTGCTAGGCTCTGTGGCGTCTTTTCACTACGATTGACACGGCTGCTTGCCTTTGACTGGAGGCCTGAGTCGTTAATTCAATTGCAAATTGTATTAGAGATTATGTATATTAACGTGATTTTGAGTGAAGGCAGAAATTTATGTAAAACAATTGAAAACGTCATGACGTAGCGCTCATGGCCGGATCTCGCGACATCATATGTATCGAAATTTCTGCGTCATTTTTTAATGGTGATAGATTAAAATTTGATGTTCCTGGAATGGAATTGATTTTATTTCATAATTGATGTGAGAAAATATTAGTTTTTATGCGCGTGAATGTATCAATAAATATATTAAAATATTATAATTATAAATAATAATATAATACATGAATTAGTTATTGATGATTGCATTCCGATCCTCTTCCGGGGCTTCATATTGGATTTTTGTTTTGTTGATAAAAGCACATTGAAGTGATACCAGAATATGGAGTTGATTGAATATATAAATTGAAATAATTTTCTGTTATTTTTGAATAAATTTTGGATAAATTACCATAATATAATTAATTGTGATGAACAGGTTAAAATCTGTAAAAGTTTTAAGTGTACTAAGCTGACTCTACATGATATAAACAACTAAATCAAATTGGTTGGAGAATGACATGAGAATAAGCTATTGATTAATTTTAACTTGGCATAATTGATTAATTTCACAATATTTGTGTTAGAAGTCTTGAAAGCTTCCACCTAGCCCTATCAATCAAAACATAACAGAATGAAATCGTGTCAAGAATTGTGAGTAGAAGATCAATTTTTGTTATATTGGATTTATTTTCATAATATTACCGATAGATTAGGTTAATTGGATGTATTATTCAAATTTCTGTGTAGACGTTAAGTGTGCATAATCAGCAGAATGTAATCATCAATATTAAATTGGGGTTGGGGAAATAAGGAAATGAAGCATGTGACTTGTGAAACGATTATGCATATAATTTTGCATAATATGTTAAATTGCATAATGATTTTTCAAATTTGTGCAAAGGTCTTGAAGCCCCCACCGTATTTTTCCTATATTATTATTTCTATATCATACAAATGATATCTTCATGAATGATGGTGAAAAGTAAGCCTTTTTGTTATTGTTCGGGATAATTACATAATTAGGAATGGGTATACATTTCAAAATTCGTGTGTAAA
Source organism: Eucidaris tribuloides (assembly GCA_001188425.1). Classification (NCBI taxonomy): domain Eukaryota; kingdom Metazoa; phylum Echinodermata; class Echinoidea; order Cidaroida; family Cidaridae; genus Eucidaris; species Eucidaris tribuloides. The sequence continues at coordinate 7,164 of JZLH01S0040787.1, forward strand.
GTTGAATGGTGCATAACTCAGCCCTACGCAAATTAAGATAATCAAATCAAAATCGGTTGAGAATGAGGAGAGAAGCATTTTTGTGATGTCGAATAAATGTGGCATAATTTAATAAAATATATGAATTTCAGCGATTCGGTAGAAGTTTAAATTCCACTAGCCTATCATATGAAACATTCTAGAAGTCAAAATGTTTGAGAAATGATGAGTAAGTTAAGTCATTTTTCTAAAACTGTGGGGACGGCACGACGGTAGCGACGACTGAAGGCAGGACGACGGACGACGGACGGCGGGACGCGACGTCGATATTGGCATAAGCTCATCGGCTCGTTTAGCCATATCATTTTAACTAAACAATAACGATAGCCTCAAACATTAGAGTAACTTAATCACTAGTAGCCCTCTGAGGCCTCTGCTTGCCGTCTTTCTCACTATCATGCTAACGGCTGCTCTTGACTGGGCCCGAGTCGTAATCATAGCATATTTTGTAGTGTATAGTGTTAATATACGTGATTTTGAGAAGGAGAAATTATTTGTAAAACGCAACAGGTTCTAATAACGTATGACTACGCTCATGCGCATCTCGAGCAGTATATATATTCGAAATTTTCATGCGTTAACAGATTATATACTGGTGAAAGATTAAATTTGATTGTTTACGAAGGAAATATGTAATTATTATACAATATTCGATGTCGAGAAAATAATAGTTTCATGCCATGGTAAGGGATTCATTGAAGATATAAATCTAAATATTAAGTTAAAAATATATATCTCATGATTTATATATTGATTCTCCTCTCGGATCCTTCCGGGCTCTCTGTATTTGTTGTTGTGGATGAAATGCCATTTGAAGTGGTACAAAATAATGAGACTTGATTGGAATAGACTGAAAATTTATGTTATTTTTGGATAATTTTTGCTAATTACTTTATTATATTAATCTAATTGGAAGGAAGAGAGAGGCAACAGTTAAATTCTGGTAAAAGTTTTAGTGTACAAGCTTAATCACCAGATAAAAGCAACTAATCAAATGGTTAGCAATGAATTATAAGAAGCATAATTTGATTATTTTTAAACTGATAATTGAATTATATTCTACAGATTTTGGTTAGAATTCTTTGGAAGCCATTTCAGACAAGCCGAAGTTCAGATTCTCAATACAATTACAGAAGGAATCGGTTCAAATTGCAATGTGTTGAGAAGAAGCAAGTTTTTGTATTTTTGGAATTAATTTGGAATATTACATAATTATGTTATGTGATGTTAATTTCTAAAATTCTGTTGTAGACGTTAATTGTGGCAATGAAGCTCAGCCTACTCAAATAAAGTTCACAATTAATATTAGTTGGAAATGAAGGAATAAGAAGCATTTTTGTGGATTTTTTTGTATAAATTTGATATTGCATAATTATTTTTATTAATTTGTCTAATATATTGATTATTCCAAAATTTTTTGCATTAAGTCTTGGAAGCCATCTATTTAGCCATCGATCAACAACAGAATAAATCGGTAAAAAATGTGGGAAGACATTTTGTTAATCTTGGGATAATTAGATAATTATGTGGAGTAAATTCCAAATCTGTGTAGAAGTTAATGTGCATAAATCGCCTACAATAAACACTCAAATAAAATGGTTGAGAAATGAAGGAGAAAAGCTTTTTTTGTGATTTGAATAAATTGCATAAATTAAAAAATATATATGAATTTCAGATTCTGTGTGAAGTTTTAAATCCCCGAACCTACCTCATCATAATGAAAACTCGATCAAATCGGTGGAAATGAAGAAGAAGTAAGCATTTCAAAACTGATGGACGGAGGCGGACGGACGACAGGACCGGAAGACTGAGGATGGACGGACGGACGGACGCACGGACGAGCCATGGCAATAAGCTCACGGGCAGGCCTTCGGCCGGATTAGCTAAAAATGGAGCACTTATCACAGAACTAAGTCTGTGTTCACACTACAGATACGTAGAGTAACATGTAGGCATGATTCCACATTGACTTCCCATTCACACTACCTGCGATTTTGCTGGTTGAAAGCAGCCAAAGTGTACCAAATCCTCTTACCCAGATGTAAGAGCAGTTATTTTAAGCAAAAAAAAAAAGGTCTAAACACGACAATTGAGGTTGTTATTCTGGAAAAGTTAAAATACTTTGGAATTTTAGAATTTGTAATTGAAAAGAGAATAGAAAGTACAGTGATAATGCATGAAAGAAGGTAGGTTAGCAAAACTAGATTTTGTTTTTTCAGCAAATGAAATGATTTATTGGCAGGTGTAATGGAACTTCTTGATTTTACTTCCTTAATCAGTCAAGTATTAAAAAAAAATCAAGTTTTGTAGTTCTCTGCTGCATTAGTTTGAAAATTCCACATTTCCACATTTCTACTTTTCAGAAAATAGAAGAGTGCAAAACGTATTTTGGGATGATCTTATCGTTGGGTCTTATAAACATGTCACATTTTAGGCTGCAATTACAGTTTGAAAAGCTCACCGATTTGAAAGCACAGTTGAGTATGTACATCACAGCAGCTGTGTTGGCATTGTACATTGTGAACATTTTAAGAAGGAAAGCGCCCCCTGGTGTCAATAACTGGATAGCTGTCATCGTCTGACAGTACAGGAGGGGAAAGACCCGCTGCTCTTGGTGAGCGGGGTCATCCTGGCAGTTTACACTTCCATCACCAGTCACCTGATGCAAAGAAAGCAGAACAAACTAAAAATATTATGTACGGTGATTAACAATAAGAGTCCCGGGGGTTGGGGGGGGGGGGGCACAATGCTCACCTGAGGTCTTGCAAACTTTCTGTGGTGCCCATAGCCAAAAAACGTTGTTTTCACATACATGTAGTTGTTGCCCTTGGAGCCTGATACCTAGTCACCAGCGGAGCCATAGGAACCAGGTGAAAAACTTTGTATCACCTTGCCATATAGCTGATTTTGCCGTAAGTTAAACGCTAACACCCATATTTATAAAAAAAAAAGGTGATAGCCATAATGAGCCTTGCCCTAGTATTTTAACATTTGACCTTACTTTACCTTTGACCTACATATGTGACCTTTGATCCCAATTTCACATTGAGGTCCCTATTCATGTAGGGCATCAGTACCATTCAATTACAAATGGGCTGATGTAATACCATCTACAGTAGAATTCATTTGACCTCATTTGACCTTTGACCTACATGTGACTTTTGACCCCCAAATAACATTAAAGGCAGTGGATCTCATTTGCAAACATCCCTGCAGACCAGGAAAAGATACCCATGCCCTTAGGCTATTGATGAAAGGCATGGGCTGTGAAATCTCAGGGTCAGAAATTACCTAGAATTTAAAAAAATGCAAAAGAAAAATAGCCATTTAGTGTACGTTCTATGGTAGGAATTTTTTTCTCGCGAGAAAATCAAATCAGAGTCTAATGGTCACTATAATTCCACTAAAACTGAGTTTCTAGCTCCTATATTTTGCTAAAAGTTCCCAGATAGTATTTTTATCTAAATGCCATTGTATTTACACAATGTTAATTTTTAGGCATGCAAAAGAGATGCCCTGCCTTTAAGGTCCCCATTATGCAAAAAAAAAAAAAAAAAAAATTAGACACCTTTAATCTTTGTTTTTGAGCGCAAACGGTATAGAGGATTCAATAATTCATTTGCTTCAATGATCAAGATCCTTTACAAAATAAAAAACAATGTAAATTCATTACTCAGTTACAGGTAACACACTAATGAATTTCTTTGTCATTTTAATCAGTATCATTGTATATCAGTTTTGTACGACTATGTGACAATCACTGAGATTTCGGACCTCTATACCTTCAAACTTAAAGGCATTGTATAACAATGTTTCCAGTTTAAAAAATCTGAGCTACATGATTCCCCATGCTACCAGTGTCTCTGATAAGGTATGAAAATGAAGCCCTGAAAAAATTGCAGTTTAAAACGATCATTAAGTGCTTTAAAAAAGTGAAAATCATTGAGAGACCATTCCAGCATTCCCCCATAAACTGCTGTGTTGAAAAATCTCCTATCGGCTGAGAATAATTAATGTGCCAATTTGTATCTGCACATATTGTACTAGCTACAGCATAACTGTCCAAATTTTTGTGTTCTAGGTTGTTTATTTGTCCATTCAAACACTGCCAGATATGTCAGATAGCACAGTTCGACAATTTTTAAAACGAGTCTTCCACAGTGTTATATAGCATCTTTAATACTCACCAAGTGTACCTCCCCCATCCGTTCCTGTGCCCGTCTTCCCAACCCCGTCAGATTCTCCATGCTCATCACATTCCCTGTATTGTCCTGCCCAAAATACCAACAATCACCAGTCTGGAGAATGAGTCTATCATCCACTATGGTACTGTTGGGATCATTGCCCTCGTAGTGTGGATTTAGACTCGTTGCCAGCCACTTCCATCTTATTGCCCCCATCTCCCTCTTGCTTTTGATGTAGTGGTTCAGGCTGGCGATAAAAGCACCAGGGGCCTCACAGATGTGGATGGAGTTCAGGGTGCCACGGGAAAGAGCCACATCAGGAAGCAAACGCCTGGAATTTGAGGTTAAAACACATTTATAAACTGACACAATTAAAGGCACTGTATAACAGTGTTTCCAGTTTAAAAAATCTGAGCTGCATGATTCCCCATGCTACCAGTGTCTCTGACATGGTCTAAAAATGAAGCCCTGAAAAAATTGCAGTTTAAAACCATCAGCAAGTGCTTTAAAAAAGTAAAAATCATTGAGAGACCATTCCAGCTTTCCCCCATAGACTGCTGTGTTGCAGAATTTCCTATCGCCTGATAGGAAATTAATGTGCCAATTTGTATTTGCACATATTGTACTAGTGACAGCATAACTGTCCAAACTTTTGTGTTCTAAGGTGTTTATTTGTCCATTCAAACACTGTCAGATATGTCAGATAGCAAAGTTCGACAATTTTTTAGACGTGTCTTCCACAGTGTTATATAGTGTCTTTAAGACATTTTCCTTTCATGGTACATGTAGTAAATTAGTTCTGAAAAGAACTTTTGAGAAAAGATCTCCAGAGATATGTTGTCAAAAGTTTTTTAGTTTTTTCATTTTAACCAACCATATTCCAAAAATGTTGCATTTCTAGATTTACATGAAGATATCTGAAAAATTATTTCACATAACTCACCATGCAACTATAAGCAACATTTAATATAACTTATTAGTTACTTATACACATTTCTCATTTTTATATCATTTACTTATACATAAATTCCTGTATATAGGGGATATGTGCATTTTGTTCATAATCAATTTATTTAACTATTTCTTTCTTCTCCTGATGTTTTAATAGAGGGTTGGGCTAAAAGAACAGAATACACAAGATCAGAGAAAGAGGAGGGAGGGTATTGCAATATATCTAACCCACTAGCCCGGGCCTGGCAAAAATTGTGAACCTGGTGTGTTCTGTCCATTTTACCTAGCCCAGCTCCTACACATATTTAAACTTAAAGGCATTGTATAACGATGTTTCCAGTTTAAAAAATCTGAGTTACATGATTTTCCATGCTACCAGTGTCTCTGATACGATCTAAAAATGAAGCCCTGAAAAAATTGCAGTTTAAAACGATGATTGAGTGCTTAAAAAAAGTGAGAATCATTGAGAGACCATTCCAGCTTTTCCCCCATAGACTACTGTGTTGCAGAATTTCCTATTGCCTGATAGGAAATTCATGTGCCAATTTGTATCTGCACATATTGCACTAGTGACAGCATAACTGTCCAAACTTTTGTATTCTAGGGTATTTATTTGTCCATTCAAACACTGTCAGATTGCAAAGTTTGACAATTTTTAAAATGGGTCTTCCACAGTATTATATAGCGTCTTTAAGTCCAAATTTAACTGATTTTTGCTAATTTTGTTCATTGTATGTTTAAAGTGATAGGCTAACATTGTGGAGCTTCAATTTAAAAAATTCTCAAACTTTGATATCTGAGCTACATAGTAGTGTTCAAATGGACAAATGAACACTCTAGAATACAAAAGTTTAGAAAGTTACACTGCCAATGGCAAGTTATGCATGAATAAACAATTAAAACTTGGGGCGAGTTTTAATAGCCTAGGTGTACACACAGTAAGTCTATGGGACGAAATGGGCAAGTGAATCTGGTCAACTTACGATTTTCACTTTTTTAAAGCACTAACTAATCATTTTGAAATACAATTTTTTCAGGGATTCATTTTTAGACCTCATCAAAGACACTGGTAGCATGGGGAATCATGTGGCTCAGATTTTTTAACTGTGGTAAATGTTAGCCAATACCTTTAACAACAAACCAACCCAAGCTTTTACTATAATAGTTCCCACTTACCTACACGCAACAATTTCATGGAATTTGCACCAGGCCTGTGTTCCCAGCTCCACATGGAAGTTCTTGCGGAGATGGTGCATGACCAATCCCCCCTCGATGGGTGGTAGAGGTGTGTTGATGCCAAGAGACGATCTCCTTGTCACTGAGATGACCCTGGATTGACCTCAGATCTGACCTTAGCTTACTGAGGTCAGGATTCCAATTGTCCTGGTTTACCAATAAAGTGAAATATAGACATTAACTCATTTATTAACCCATTGCCTCCGAGATTCTAAAAATCCCATAGAGTTAACACACGGCACATCCGGTTCTCATATCCGACAGGTTAAAACACCACTCCCCTATCCCAGCCCCCAAGAGTCCTTTATACAACTCCCCAAGTGACCTGGAATGGTTCCTATAACAGGATCTCCTAAGACTGCAAATACTTTAGAAGTTTAGAGAGATAAAGGAATTTCGGAAAAGTTAGTTAAATCGCAAGTTTAGTTTTGGCAATTTTTTTTTATTTGGAAGCTTTAAGCCCAAAAGTCATATCACACCAATAACAGATTCTGAATGTCTTTCATTTTTTTGTAATTAATTAATGTAAAATCTTGGGGGGACCCCCGAGACTTTTGACTACATTTTACAGTATAGCATCCAAAGCATTAATAAGGTGTTAAGGTTATCTGAATTATACCTCAGTAGAGATCTTTTTATCCCAGCAGAATATATTCTGCAAAGGGTTAAGTTGGTTCCCTTTTGTGTTGTCAAAATGTCACCCAACAAATTTTGATGCTACCTGTTAAAGTCACATGAGATTATAACACAAATTGTGACACTCTGACCATATTTAGTAAAATCTGGAATTTTGCAGACGTCTCTGTGTATTGTCTATGGAAGCTAGAATAAATTGGTCACACTTGGCGAACCACCATGCAATCTGCCCATGTGCTCACTGACGAGAGCACCCTCTATTGCTGTACAGCCTATGTTGTCAATAGGGAGAATTAAAAATCAAGGTGCAATTTAATGAAGTGTTGTGCATTGTGCACCAAAATTCCTTATTACCAAATTTGGAGTCAACCCCAAAAACATCAAGTACATATACCCTACTTACACAACATCGCTTGTATTCATTTGATAAAATGAAAATTTGTTGAATGGAGGTACAAAATTAAATGGACCTTTCATATGGACTCTAACATTAAGGATGGGCCCAAAAAAATTAGTAGGCCTACTGTTTTGTCACCCTACTATACACTATGTCTATGAGATGTATCAATTTTTAACCTGTTGAAGACTAAGTAGGCCTACTTAACCCGTGTTGGGGTCTATGCTGGAAAAGGCATGTTATAGTAAAATCAAATCGTCTCCAACAGGTTAATGGTGCTCTAAAATTAAACAGACCTTTCATATGGACTCTAACATTATGAATGCCACAGGATATATTTTGGGTGGGGTGGGGGAATGGGAATGGGGATGGGAGTGTGGGGGCAGGTGGTGGGTGGGGGTGTGGGGTGGATATATGCTGTACAGACCTGACTCTCAGCTGCATCATCACAGGGGAAGAATGCCCCTCCTGCAGGCAGCACCCACGGCGTACCATCTTCCCTCCTGGATTTGAAGTCATAAGATTTGTTGAAAAGTGCATTGACCTCTGTCTGGACGGGACAAGTAGGTCGGCTAGTAGCTTGCCCTTTTCGTCTCTGGTGCTGTCCCTTGTGATGACGATGTTGGCGTTGCCAGTTATTTCCACCACGGGGATTGTGGGTAGGGAAACTCTCCGTAGCTCGAGAA
>JZLH01S0040789.1:4908-15053 GCA_001188425.1 Eucidaris tribuloides
GAAACCCAACCCTGAACCTGTCTATAGTGGCCACCCAAGGGAAACAAAACTGTAGCCTTTATATATAGGTGGCTACTATAGACTAGTTCTTTAACACATGATTTATCGCCGAGGAAATCATTTTAGTGGCCACTATAGACAGGTTGGCTGCTATAGAGTGGCCGCTAAGTCAGGTTTGACTGCAACTATCTTTAGTATGATCAAATCTGAGCAAAACTCGTTTGGTGTGCAAATCAAAAACACAACCCTAAATGTCTGTGTACAGTTTGGTTATGTGGTTGAAATTAATTTTTGCTCTTATATTCATTTAAACTGAATCATGCAATCAATGCCCTAAAAATCACAAATCTTAAAATGCTTCCAGTTTTCAGAAATCAAAAGATGCGTGTGAATAAGGTCAAATGAAAAGCAAGTGGTACAGCACACAGTGGATTATGTGAAACTACAACATGTCTTAAAAATAATTGTGCAAGTGAAAAGCGCCCTCTTTGTCAGTTCGAAAATACTTTTGTGACATGAAACATCAAGCGCACAGCCTTAGCTTTCAAATGTTGTTTGTTCTGTTCAGTTTGGTTGTTTTAACCTCGAGATATGTTTAGTTTACAACAAAAAGGTAAAAATCACAATTGTACCACTTTTACTACAGTCAATAATTGCATCAGGCCCTCTTCCCTAGGAAAAGTGGCACAACTGAATTTGCCCTTTTTGTGGTCCACTAAACATATCTTGAGATCAAAATAAGCAAATTGAACAGAACAAATGGCATTTGAGAGCTGAGACTACGCCCTCGTCTTTGACGTAAGCAACATGTCACAAAGTATGTTCTAATTGCCAAAGAGGTCGCTTTTCAATTGCACAATTCTTTGTTTTTTTGAGACACACTGTAGCTAATGCAGTGGGAGAACGAAGAAACTCTAAAGCGTGTACATCCCGGTTTGAAATATTTCGCAGGGAGAGGGAGTGATGCAGGCTTGATATGGATGTAATGATAAGGCATGGTAAAACTGTGTTGAATGCCTGCCTATCTAATATAAGAATGCAAACTAACACCTCTATCATTTATTATAAATGTCAAATGTAACACTTTTTGACTAAATCTGTACCTTCACTAAAGATATTCCTACCACTGGAATACAGCAATGAACACAATATTCACCATTTGTACCAGAATGCAAAATAAATGTGGGTTTTGATTGTCTAGACTAATAGCAAATCTTTAATATTTTTAAAACTATTATCAAATGGTATATATTTATTATGGAAATAAATAAAGTAGGCAAAATAATAATACCAGCATGAACACCAAGGTAGGAGACAGCTAATGATTAGTTCTCAGTATTCACGATACAATGTGCCCTTGTTTGGCCTCACAAGGCCTTATCAAATTGACATCTGGCCACCGTTATTATGTCTTCCCATGGTCATTTTCCCAGCATGTATCATCCCTTCATCCAAGAATATTCATCACGAAACTTCAGCTTGCCTTTGACATGTGCAAAAAAGCATTCTGCTGATTCACAACTGTAAACCACTGTGTATTTCTGACAAATAAACTGTCTACATTAATTTTTCAGATTTTGCATTTTGTAAATCTTGTAATATAATCGTTATATAAACAACTATGGTCACTGCCTAGGTGTCTGCTACTTCCACTTTGGATGTTGACTTTTTCCCCCAACAACGTATTGCGACATTCTGCGGATTTGAGCCCTCCTGTGACAGGCTGGCGTTATCGTGAACACCAAGAATTACAATGCCTGCATTACGTACCCTCTCGATTGCATCTCTTTCTTCGGGTGTGAGTTCAATGGATATAACGCCTGGGTTTTCAGGAGATATCCCAATTGTGGGTCCGCCTCCCTGGCCTGCCGCTGGCTGGGCTGGCTGCTGGGCTGGCTGCTGTGTCGGTGGAGCTTGTTGTGGCTGGGCACTCGCTGGTTGGGCCTCATTGAGCAGTGCTATAAATTCCTCTTGATGTTGGCTAATCATCTATCGCAAAGAGAAATGGTAATGGATCAATGAGAGCTGTGAGTCATTCACTCAGAAGCTATAATATAGAAGTATCAATCATAATTTATTAGGGCTGTTATTGTTCGAAATATTCTCCGTCGATCTATCATTGATAAAGCGCAGTTCGACTGGGCATAGCTGAAACGTATGCCTCCACACTCACACCCCAATTCAATTCAAATTGAAATGCCTCATGCATGAAGGTACCCAATCTGATCAAAAGTCCTCAAGTTACCATGGTCCATAACGAGCCCAAATCAGGCATGTACAAGAGCCTGTAACCATTGACATATGACCTTCTAACTCCAAAATCTTATCAGTTTATTGATCATTGATGTCTTCAATTCATACATGTACTTGACTAAGTTTCATTCAAATCTTATCAGTTTTTAAACTATGACATGAATGAGCTAATGTGAGATATATACAAGGTTCCATGACCTTTGACCTTTCAACTTTGATATCTAATCAGGTTATTGTTGCCACATAGTACATACTTGACCCAAGTGACATCAAAATCTGACCAATTGTTACCGGGGAAACAAGCCCAAATCAGACATGAGGCCTCGAGACCTCTATCCTTTGACCTTTCAACTCTAAAATGTTATCAATTCATCCATGCCTCATAATACATACTTGAGTCAACGTCCCAAGTTACACTGAAATCTAATCAGCTGCTCTAAAGTTAATGCAGTATTAACAAGAACCAGAATAATGGATGAACAGAAAGGCTAAAGAAAATATGATGCTTCCGGTACGTACAGTGCAGAGGAATAATAAACTTAGAAACATAAAAAATAGAAAAGTGAAATATCAGGCAAAGAGGAATAATTTATGAAATCTCAATAACCATAAAAAAGTGGGAATGTAATTACATTTACTGTGAGCAACTCTCTATTTGTTTTGTGCACAAATATCACCAAATTGTTACTTTCAGGAATGTTTATGCTTGAATGCACTTACGTAACGAACTAAAGTTTGAGCTTACATGGAGTACAACAACAAAGAAAATGTTCCTCCCCGGTAAATGAAAATCTAGCAACGTTCTATGAACGAAACAAAGGGAGTCTTGGTTTAAAGCGATTTTAAGAAGAAAAAAAATTATACAAAAGTATCCATATTTTCCTGATTTTGCTGCTTTCTACTCCAAACAAACTGCTATCAGCTTGGAAGTACAGCGAAACCTGTCTATAGTGGCCAACAGAGGGACACAAAAAAAGTGACCTTTATAGACAGGTGGCTGCAATTGACAGGTTCTTCAACGCACGATTTGTCCCCACGGGAATCATTTTTGTGGCCACTATAGACAGGTTGGCTGCTATAGAGAGGTGGCCGCTAACACAGGTTTGTCTGTACTCTTTGAGTTACTCAGCATACAAAACTCAATACAACACCTACCTGTAAAAGTTCTGGATTCGACTGACCTAGTTGCTGCAGAAACATGGGTAACGTGGCTGGGTTCTGAAGTACCTCTCGCCTTAAGTGTTGAAATTGTGGTAGGTTAGCCAAGAACTCCAGAGATGCACGATCCCCTGATAATGTTTTTATTGAACAGAAATAATAAAACAAATTTGAGCAATTAAAATTTACTGATGCCATAACCCATGAAGGTACTTTTCAACTCATAATGTTTTCAAATTCAATTGTTGAATATACAATGCCCTCATCTACCACAGACATTCTACTTCTGATGAGATAACACTGAAATAAAACCTTCAATCTCGAGTATTGAAATAATAAATTTCATTAGAAAATAATGTGAAAATCTGTGAAGTTATTTACTTTCCATCACTACCCTTGGAGACAACAAGTTTGATTGAATCCATCAACAGTATGTTGAGGAAAAAAAATCTTGAACTATTTTTGCTCAACCCCCTTAAAAACACAAACTGTTGCTATTTCAGAGGCAACACAGGGAAATCCTGAGATATAACATATCTTTTATTTCTAAAGGTACATACAGTAAATACAACACCCGTGGGCTGTGAATATCCCAGAATAAGAGTAAGCGAACAGTCAAAATTACCCTAATTTTCCCTACTAAGACATCACCTCAAGTGTCAAATCAAGTAGTGTGATGAGGGGAGTGAGCAGTGTTGAATTCGAGACCAAGGGTTCCGAGATCGAGGCCGCTCCCCAAAACACACTTCCATGGGGATTGTACACATGACTCGGACCGAGACCGGGACCGAGGCCACCAGAAATTGGCCTCAAGACCAGCCACAGATACAACACTGGTAGTGAGGCACAAGATCTTGCCACTACTGCAACAAAGTGTAACCTACCTTGTGGCTGCTGCTGTGGTTGCTGTGGTGCTTGTTGTTGCTGTTGTTGCTGACCACCTTGGGGAGTATCTTGTGTGTCTAGGGCTGATTCAGGGATACCCTACATACAGGTAAAACAATTACCACATGTGAATTGTTTCCAATGTACACCAGCAATAAGAAAGGCATACAAACAAGACGTTATTATTGTATACTGGACACAGTGTATATATCAGGTCTAACCTCATATAAAATAAGCCAGATGAAATAATTGAAAGGTTTTTGGAAATACTTGATTAATGCTTAAGTTTTATAATTATAATTTTCTCAGTGGCTAAACTTGGGATTTTTTTGTTAATGTGATTTTCTTAACTTTGAGGTTTCATTTGAAGGAAGTGAGTTCTCATTTTGTTTTGTACATGAATATGTGTTTTAAATCAGTAATACTTACCCTTTTACACTTCCTCAGAATGATTTAAATTATGTCCATTACTTAACACAACATGCAACTTTACAGAAATCTTTTGTGTTTAAAAAAATCTCTGAACTTGATCTGTATTTAAAGTCATCAAGCGGAATAATACGGAATGCAACTAGAAAAAGTTGAGCTCGGCGGGGCGCCGGGGGGTGGGATATGGGGGTAGCCGCGGGGCGGGGCCGCGGGCGCCAGTGGCGCCCCCTATGTGAGGGAGGGATGAACAAGGCCTTATTATATACTCAACAGTTAGCACTCCTACAGTAAACTGGGAAGGACGCAAGTCATTGCCTTTACCCTTGACCCCTGACCGTGCTTCTGTGACTCTACCACAAAATTGTCTTGGTTTGAACTAACCGGCCAAAATTACATCAAAGTGACACTCTTTACTATTTTATAGCAGAAAAACTTTTGGACAGGCTCTACTTCTGACCTTTGACTACTTGGACCTTGACCTTTGACCCCTGTGACCTCTACCCAAAATATGTCTTTTGTCTTTTTAACCTAAACCACCAAATCTACAACAACACGTGACACACATCGGCGTAGTACGGCACTTATAGGCAGAATAAATGTGAGTGTACCAAAGGTTCATTGACGTGGTGACGCCTACCTTTACCTGAGCTGACCCCTGTGACTCTACAAAATATTTGTCTTTGTTCATCTAACCACACAATTACGATCACAGTATCACTCCTATCTAAGTTTAAATTATAGCGCCACAAACACAATTTCTGGGACCAACGTGACTGTTGAGCGCGCTTACTATTACCCTTGACCCTTGACTCTACCAAATATTTTCTTCGTTTTCTAACTTGCACAATTCATCAACAGTGATCACTCCTTAACTGCGGTAAAGACAGAAAAAAAAAAATTTTGGCCAAATTTTAGGGGGCGAGGGGGGGGGGGGACCGCCCCCAAATAAAAAAAGAAAAGACGGGGGGGGGGGGGGGGGGGGGGGGTCTCATTACCTTGAGGACCTGTTGGAGCCCGTGACGATGTTTCCCAAATCTAATCAAGTTCGGATCCTTGGCGGCTGAGTTCTACCGTTGTGCCAGAGGTGATTCATAAGTATCCGCGGTGCAGCGGTCGTTACTTCCGTAATCTGCCTTCACAAGAGTCTGACGCACGCCGCCGGACGCGTGCGGTCCACGGACAACCCGAAAACATAATGCCTCCGGCTCCCTTACGGGGCGGAGGCATAAAAAGAAGGGTCCAAGCAATACAAAGGGGGGCACTGCTGATTCACAGCACCAGATCTGCCACTACTGATTCAGTCAGTAAATTCACAAAGGGCCTGAATTTACAGGTCCATGATGTGGACTTGGGGCCCTTTGTGAATTCACCGATTCAGTTCACCAATTACTTAAACAGTATTATTCTTACCGTCATTAAATATTCAACAGCCCTATCAGGATTGTTAAAGCTGGCTCTAAGCGCTCTTACTACTTTGTCCCTTTCGAAGCCCATACTCATCATTTCTGTTACTGTCTGCTCATATGTCTGCCCCGTGACGAGTGTTGATTCTGCTGTCTGGAAAGTTGCACTGTAGGGGGGAAAAACAGTCAGATAGAAGTAAAAGGTACAAGTTTTCCCCCTGTTGGTATAGGATGGGAATTTTTTAAAGGAATGTATCCAAAATTGTCTACACATTATTCGTCCTTTTCTCCTCCTCCTCCTCCTCTACCACTACCTACTCCACTACCACCTTCTCCTCCTCCCCCTCCCCTCCTCCTTCCCCTCCTTATGAGACCTTATCAGAAACACTTATAGCACAGATGTCTCTTTGGAGGATTGTTTAGCTCAATTTTTTTTTTACTGGAAATATTAAATTTGTTAAATGACGCCTTTAAATTAATCAACAATTCATGGTGTAATTCATAAATAAAAGTAATCAGCATGAATTGGATCTTGAATGTGAGTTGCACTGGTTGATTGACCCTGTCCCTATTAAGTAAATGCAAGTATATCATTTAAATGTAAATGACATGATTGGGAGTAGTCCTCAACTTGGCATAAAACTATCTAGAATCCAGTAAACTACGCTAGGATTCTGCTGTGAAAATTTTGGAGTCAAAAGTTGACTCATTTTAAATAAATTCCATCAGTATGCCTTGTGATAGACAAATTTGTTGTGTAGCTTTCTATAGGATTAGTTTTTCTTGGGCCTTGAGAGAAATAACTAAGTGCTGGTATGTTCCTGCTTGATTCTCTTTAAGTAAACAAATTCAACATAAATCCTTCCAGTGGCCAGAAGATACACTCCAGCTGGTGTATCTTTGGTAAATCTTTCAACCAGTTTGGTTTGAGATGCATTTTTTATTTCTCCATATCATGTCACGGCCCTTTTAGTTGATGATGATGTTTTTAAGCCAAAACCCAGATGGTTTGAAACATACATGTATCACGTTTATGGAATACCAGGTTCACAATTGTCTATTAGTTGTCACAGAATCTGCACTAAATTTGGCCCTTACTTTGCTTAACCTGTTGCCTATAGGAAGCAGATGTGCTATATATTACCTCTACAGAAATTACAGAATTTCAGAGGCAACAGGTTCATCAGTTAACAATGTTTCCAGTTTAAAATATCTGAGCTACATGATTCTCTATGCTACCAGTGTCTCTACTACAGTCTAAAAATAAAGCCCTGAAAAAATTGTACATGTAGTTCAGCACAATCATTATGTGCTTTTAAAATGTGAAAATCATTGAGCGACCTTTCCGGGTTTCCTCCATAGTCTGCTGTGCAACAGAATTTTCGTCCACTGACAATAATTCATGTGCCAATTTTTATCTTTACATATTTCACGAGTTACATTCTAGGGTGTTTATTTGTCCATTCAAACACTATCTGATATAGCAGATAGCAAAGTTTAACCACTTTTTAAACATTGAGTTTGGGATTTGCAAGTCCATTACTTCCCTTTATTATCAATACCAAACGGTAGTTTAGTACTTTCAAATGGTGTGTTGAAAGTTTGAGATCCATACGTCATGAATTCATTGTTTTATGAGAAAAACTAATAACGATATGTTACCAGAATATTGTTCTTTACACGAGTTTAAATTTTGCTCAAATTGCAAATCGCAGTTATGTGTACGTTCGCATGACCAGCGGAGCACACTGATTGGTTAGACCAGGGTTGGCACTTTCCCGGGAAATACCTGTATTTCCCACCCAGGCGGGAAATACTGGAAAATACTGGGAAATACCTGGGAAACCCTGGGAAATACAGGGAAATACTGGGAAATACTGGGAAATACTGGGAAATACCGGGAAATACTGGGAAATACCGGGAAATACTGGGAAATACTGGGAAATACCTGGGAAATACTGGGAAATATCTGGGCAATACCTAGCAGTGTACTCTTGAAGTTGTACAAGGTCAACTAAAAAGGCCATTAATGCCCTTCATTTGGGCTCTTCTTACACAAATCCACCTTGAACTGATAATTTCAAATGAAAAGACTGTTACAAACTGCTTTTCAATTTTGATAATTTAATTCAGTGTTATTTCACATACTGTACAGAACTACACTGTACATTATTTAGGTGTTACATGTAGCTTTTTGTGGGGTGCGGCCATTATCTGTCTATGGGGTATGCTGTTTTAAGTGCTCTGAACTTATGGAACAATTCAGATATTTGCAGACTGAAATGATTGAAAACAATTTCTAACATAAAAGCAGGTGATTTTAAAATTTTCCTACTTTTAGTATGTATTTGGCTGTGTAGAAAATATGTCCAACCAATCAGAATGAGTTCTCAGTTCCCCACCATCAGTTAAGTTAGTTTTTTGTTGTATTTTGTGTTGAATCACACTTACTGAACAACAATCTCTACATTTTTGAGCTATTATCCTTCAAGAAAAAACTTTTTAGTAGTATCTCCCAGTATTTCCCGTTCTTGTCAAAATAACAAGGCCATATTTAGCGGTAAATACCGGTATTTACCACCCGGTATTTACCGGCCAACCCTGGGGTAGACGGTTAAACTCCGCGCGACCTTCGGCTTACAGCTGATCGGACAATTTTGGAACGGCCGTGCACGTTAACGTCACTGTAAATTTTGAAGTTTAAATGTCCAGATTTTCACCAAAACTGCCTATTCTACCCAAAGGTTCTATGACAGGTGTTTATTTATACTAATCTTCACATTGTGAATGATTTGAGATGATTTCATTCATTTTGCCGTTTTCTGACATGCAAATCCCGTACTCTGTCTTTAAATGGGGCTTCCACAATGTTATATAGTGTCTTTAACACTAGAGTTGCTATTGATGTGTTAGAGCCCAACCCCATCCACTCACAGTGAACTGCTAGTACCCTCATCCTTCTTGGCTTCCGTTGAGGTCTGTGAGGTCTCTGTTCCCTTCTTCTCCTCCGTTGCCTGGGGGGTGGTACCCGATGAGGGAGGGGGTGCTGCTGCTGCTGCCGCTGCTGCACTACTTGCTGTGCTACTTCCTCCTGCTGCAGCAGCAGCAGCCGGTGTTTCTTGTTTGGGTTCCTCCTTCTTTTCCTCTTTCTTCTCCTCCGTTTGTAATCTCTACAGTAGTTGAAATCAAAACACTTTTGATCAGACTCTTCCTGAGATATTGCAAGAAAACAACTCTCTTGGGACAATCCCCCCTCCCCGACAACTCCCCGGGTGACCACTCCCCGCCACCCCCCCCCCCCCCCGCAATGCATTGTGGGTCTAAATTAAGATGGCATCATGTAGTCACGAAATCAAGCCAGTACCTGAAATTGGAAAGAAAATTATTTTCACTGTCTTTGAATTTCCTAATGCAGCAAACCAGCCTTTGCCAGGAGTACCCATGGTTCTGTCCATCTTCTCAGTATTTGTTTTCTTAATGGATATAATTTAAACTGCTTTGGAAAATTTAGTTGCAACCAAAGCCCTTGCAAGCAAACGATAACAAAGTGACTCCGCTATTATTCAATCGTCTTTATTCGAATTCACAATTAAAGATATAATACAACACCCAGGACCCGAGCAGTTATTATCTGCTCATGGCAGGGATATCAAAAATAATACATTCTTTACAGTGCATCAAACAAAATACGAGTGACTGGAACAAATTTATAATAATAACAATAACCGTTTGGGTACATGACACATTTAGACTGAATATAAGATGATTGGAACATAATTACAAAGTTAACAGGTAAACAATATTTGGGCTCATGGTAAAGTTGGATTTTAAACTATAAAATGAACATGAAATGTAACGGAATTGAACATAGTGAGTATACTAGTATAGTGACACATTTTCGAAAGGAATGTTATGTTTTCAGTTATAATTGTATGGTATTGTGACATTTCAAAAACTTAGCATATTCACAACATAGTTACGGGTTCAGATTTTGAGATATTGGTCCATGCAGGCGCG